>PVJD01005539.1:0-113920 GCA_004026545.1 Mormoops blainvillei | reverse complement strand
GGCAGCACTGTCCTAAGGGCTGTTCACATGAGCAAGCCCAATATATTTGACTGTGGGGGAATGTAAGAAGGATGCTTGTGTTGAGTATTTAAAAATCCATGTTTCTAAAATAAATTTCATACAATGGTACTATAACACAACTTATTATCATGCATACCTGGCTGGGCCATGGGTCAAGTAGTGCATCCTAACCTTAGTAACACTAACAAAATCCCATGTATGTATTGGTTTGGAAGAGAAGCGTCATGTACCTTTGCATGAAGGAAGGAGTATTAAAAACAGTGTTAACATTGGGGAATACAGGCAATTCACTCAATATTTAAAGTACTTTTCAGCAACTCCACAATTAGAGATATTTCAGAAACAATGAAAGGATGTGGAAGTCCCCATGGATTCACTATAAGAAAGCCTATTGTCTTAAAGAAACCCCCCAGGAGAATCGAAGAAATGTGTTGCTTTAATGGGATTTTGCTGTGTGAGGACCGCACAGCGTTCTAGGTAATTTCCAACATGCTGAGCACCAGCACCCCCCCTCATTTTTCTCCAGAAGGGTTTTTTGTATGAATGGGGTCTTCAAAGAGAATTTTTTTTTTTTAATTTCAGTGTGAAGTCACTCAAAGACTCCTCCACCTTAACCCTTCATGACACAAAGGACTCCTTCTCAGAGGACGGTTCTACCACTCAAGTTTTCTTTGCTCATTGCTCCCAAGATGTTTTTCAATCCCAGTGTAATTATCTCCATGATGGAGGAGGCTCCACATGCATTTATTTGCCCCTCTCTGTGACTGGAAAATGTATTCCATATTCAGTTAAAGTCAGTAATTAAAATGGCCTAATCTGCATTCACTTTGTAACCACAGGCTGAAACCCTCCCTCCTTCCACCCAGACGTGCATGGGAGGGCTGCTGCTCTTAAACCCACAGTGAAGGTCTCTGATTGGTTGGTCCACAGTTAGAACAGGTGAAATAATCTAATCTGGAATATTGCTCTCCTCACCTTTTTTAATAAACATTTTGCCTCACCACAGACCTTAATATAACAGCAGTAAAGGCAAGAGAGGAAATTGAAAACATGGCCAGGAGTGCGCCTTATGGTTCATAACAGCCCCAAATTGTGACTGTTTATTAAAACTAACACCCTTTTGTGAGGATGTGGATCAAAATATCCAGTGGTTTCTCTTTTCTGATATCCACCCCCCCACACCTTTTTTTATAGCACCGAGTTTAAGTTTCAGTTTTAGGGTTTAGTTAAGTTCCTAAAATTGTTTCTGACTAAAACATTAACCTGAAAGTGCAACTTGTCCTTAGTTCAGCCCCATCAAATATTGCCATCATTTATTTCAATCAGTAGGAGATGTATATGAATGTATTAACTCTTGGGCTATGGGGACAGGAAGGAGTTAAGGCAGGTGAAGGAAGGGAGAAGGGAGGAGGCCAGAAAATTGCCTCACAAAATACAATTAAGGGCCTTTCCCAGGCCTGGGGCACTCTGGTGCTGCCAGGGGAGATGAGGACCGAGCACAATGTCCTCCTTGTGCACACACCTCCCTTTTGTTTCAGCAGCACTTTGGCTCCCACACATGCAAAAGTTTGAATTTCCTGTTGGCTCTGAGGTGAGATTTATAACATTTATTAAGGTTACTATTCATTGTGAATTTACTGGGCTATAAGCCTAAGAGCTTTTAGGGGCTTAATTGCCTATGTTTATTGGGGTTGCAAAGCTCCCCACAGCGTCACTGTCAGCCAGGTTGGCCAAATGTGGACCTCTCAGAGTGTCCACGCTGCATGTCCTAGTTCAAGGGGAAGGTCAGGGAATAGCGGAGGGCCTCAAAAGGAGACAATCGCCTTAGAGCATTAGATTGGTTTTCTGCTCTGGCTGTTTCTGTCCTCTTCCTCATTCTGGCTCGTCTGCCCCATTCTGGCAGCGTTTGTCCAGGAAGAAATGAGATATAATTGGAAATAATTGGGGAGAAGAGGAAGGTGGATGGCAGGAATGGAGGTAAACACATGATAAACATAATGTAGACTAAATACACATTTCTCCACATACTGTCACATTCAATCTTCACAACAGTTCTAGAAGGTAGATATTATTATTCCCACTTTACAAATGAGGAAATTAAAGCTTAGAGAAATGAAATAACTTGCTGAAATTAAAACAGCTAACAAATGAAAGAGCTGGAATTTAACTCCCCCCCCACTTTTTTTCCTGCAGCGTCTCAGCCCCATGTCAGAGCTCCTCATGACGCGGACAGCTCTTAGCAGATTGTTATTGCTCACAAGCTATTGATTCGGTGCGTCACCAGGACATTTGAAAGTGAGGATGAAGCTGTGTTTTGTTTTGTTTTTGGTGTGTTTGCTTTGTTGCATAAAGGTAGCTTTTCCACTTGGTCTTATAACCCTGACCTCGCCAAACCCTTTCAGGACGGACTGGGCAAAAACACAGTAAAGCCAATTGAGCAGCGCTGTGGGCTACACAGGGAAAAGAGACAGTTATCTGTCAATCCATGCAACTAGCAGCTACTGAGGAAGCTCTGAAATTTAATGAAAGTCAGAAACAGAAAAGTCCAGGGTCGCATTTCATTTTTTCTCTTGTTTAGTGAGCAAATATTTGGGAAGCACTTGCTATGTGCTAGGCGCCGTGGCAGGTACTGAGGGTGCTAGATGCTGCAACGGTCTCCCCGCTCCCTTCCTGCTGTGCAGACATGGACGGGACGCTGCTCAGACCCTGTCTCTTACAGGTTCTCTTAAGGCCACCCAAGGCCTGTCACTGTGACAAATCTCCCAGACTGCTTCTCAAGGAAAAAGCAAACAATAAAAAAGGCAGAAAGTAAAAATGTTGAGCAGACTACTCTTTATATAAAATATATAAGTAAGTATAACATATACATAAGTATTATCTTTATATAGAATAAATAAGTGGACAAATAGATGAATATATAGTCATTTCCCTACCCCCTTATGTGGTGTTTTGCTTTCAGTGGCTTCAGGTACCCATGGTCAAGCAAGGTTCCAAAATATTGAGTTGAAAATCCCAGAAATGAACAACTCATAAGCCTGAAATTGTCCTGAGTACCATGATGAAATCTCATGTGGTCTTGCTTCATCCCACCCAAGATGTAAATCATCCCTTTGCCCAGTGTATCCACGCCCTGTACACATCCCACCCATCAGTCACTTAGTAGCCATCTGGGTTATTGTACTGACTGGCATTACATCACAGTGCTTGTGTGCAGGTAACCCATATTTTATCTAATAATGGCTTTAAAACATAGGAATAGAGATGCTGGCAATTTGAATATGCCAAAGAAAAGCTGTTAGGTGCTTCCGTTAAATGAAAAGGTAAAAGTTCTCTACTTTATAGGGAAAGAAAAAAAATCATATGCTGAGGTTGCTAAGATCAACAGTAAGAATGAATCTCCTATCCATGAAATTGTGAAGAAGGAAAAAGAAATTTGTGCTAATTTTGTTGTCGCTCCTCAGACTGAAAAAGTTACTGCCACAGTGTGTGGTAAGTGCTTAGTTAGGATGGAAAAGGCATTAACTTTGTGGATGAAAGACATGAATGGAAAACATGCTCCAACTGTATGCCAGAAAGCATTGAGCCTATACAAAGACTTCAGTAAGGGATGCCCTAAAATGAATGACACCAAGGCACTCACTGCAAGTAAGGGATGGTTGATTAAGGAATACGTTTGGACTGAAAAACACAAAAATTACTGGAGAGACTATGTCTGCTAATGAAGAAGTTTCTGCCACACTTCTGGAAGAGTTGAAGGAGTCGATTAAGGAGAAAGGTATATATGTGTAGGAAAATCATAGTATATATAGGCTTTGTACTATCCACAGTTTAAGACATGTACTGGGGGTCTTGGAGTGTGTCCTCTACAGATAAGGGGGGACTACTGTATGTACATGTACACATATGTGTGCTTGTAGGTGTGATCAGTCTGACATCCAGTCCAAATTGTCCAACTGTCATTACGAATTTATGACTGGACTTCTAACAGGCAGAGAACCTACTGGCACAAAAGACTAAGCAGTTGAGCCATCGTTGTTGGAAATGGATTGTTCAGGACATTTGCTAATTTACTGATGCAGCAGCAGAGTTAAAATCAGATTCAGTTATTCAGTGAAAGAATAAATTGGAATATTTTGGTGCATTTCTTTTTTCAAAAGGCACTTTAAAGCCTATGTATTAAAATGACAGAGTCTTAAATAGGGGTCTCTTTTTCTAAACAAAAGATATGCAAATTGCAATTCAAGATTTATATTATGATAAAAACTGAAATACAAAAGAGTCATTATCTTGCAAAATGTAAAAGTACATTGCTTCATGAGTCTGTAATGATATAATGGGATGTTGATGTAGTAAGAGGTGTCAGAAGGGAGACAATGACCTTAAAATTTTAAGTCAGAAACATTAAAATTGAACAGTAAGTATCTATCTATCCACCTAACTACCCATCTATCTACTGAATATTGCATATTTTGAAAATTTGGGATGAGAAACAGTATATTTTTATCTGCTAATGTTGTAGCCATAATAAGGGATTTGAGAGTGGGGAAGATGTGAAATACTTTTCACATAATCATTCCAACTCTGAAATTGGATAAAGATTTACCTTGAATTTTAGATCAATAGGCCTATTTCTCATGAAAATCAGCAGTGTGTTATAAAACTTGGAAACCATCCCTGCTCTAGATTCAAGGCCAGTGCCTTAAGATCAAATGTCAGAAACTCCAATACTCCTTGAATAAGAAAGACTGTGGTTAGTTTGCAGACACTCTCAATTTTTAAGATGATGGGAGCAATTTTCTGTTGATCATTGTGTGTTACTAAAAGAGGATGGGTCAACTTAGAGAGATTGCATGAGAATACAATAGATTTTATTCTATCAGATCCCTGAGGAACTGCAGAGGCTGATATTTAGATTTGAGGTTATTCTACTGGTTTATTCTAAGAAAGAAAGAAGAAAGAAAGAAAGAAAGAAAGAAAGAAAGAAAGAAAGAAAGAAAGAAAGAAAGAAAGAAAGAAAGAAAGAAAGTGTGTGTGTGTGTGTGTTTCCAAAGGAGACGCAGTTTGAGTAATCAAGTGATCTACCACATGTGAAGCAGATGTACAGGCTTGTTCCCACTACCAAACAGAGCAGAAGGCCTGCTTTAGCTTCATTTGGCAGGAATTTATATACTTGCTTCACTATTTGATCTTAACTTAAACAAAGGACGTTGGTCTCAGCCACCACTGATTTCAGGGCAACAACTCTGCCTTATTTCTGAAAGGCAGTGGAATTGTGACACTTTGGAAATCAGATAGTTGCACAGTATGGATGTATCTTAAATGTTTGTTTATTGTTTCAGAGCCAAACCCTCATTTTCTTGTTTCTGAGTGTGCAATTGATTGCACTGAAAGTTGTAGGCAGAAGTATCTCACTTTTATACAAACGTCAGAACCTGGGCAGCAATTCCCAGAACTTCAGAACAAACCCAAATAAGCCAGGAACTCTAAATGAGGCTTCAGAAAACACCCTCGGCCCAAACTCCTGATAATTTTCCAGTTCAGAAAGTTGCTGAGGGTATTCTGCTAGCCTGTGGCTTATGATTTTTGAGTCTGTGCAATGCTCCTTTCTGTTTCATCTTAACTTAATGCCATTAGTCTTCCTTCACAGAAACCTGAGCGTTCATTTTCTAATCTATCTAGATGATACGCTGACAGCATTTTCCCTGATCGAGACTTTACCATTTGTGTCTCTGCCCCTGTTAATCATTTTCAGAAATGAGATTTATAGTAAAAAGCATTAAATCAATTCTGACTTCCTTCCAAATTTCTAGGTTTTCCTGGATTCTTGATGAACACAGAAACCATGGCCCCTCAGAGACGCTTTACGAAGAAGATCTTTCTTATCTTTGTTAGTTGGCCTTTCAGAGAGAGCTGCCTCTCTGTGGATCATAGCAAGTCAACTTCTCTGTTTTGCTTAGCAAACCATACCACAGAGGCTGAGCGACTCAAGCTCTTTTTTATTGGAAATAGATTAGTTAGCTATCAATTCTTTTCTCCTTTATTCTCCACCTTTTCTTCTCTCTCTTCTTCCTAGCCCTAAAATGAGCACCCTTAGGAAACGTGTCAGCCTATTTCAATTAAGTGTTTATCTTTTGAGTTTCTCATCATGGGGTAAATTATGACATTTTTAGCAGCCAAGGTTCAAAGAGAGAAATTGCACCAGTCCAAACTAAATCACATCTTCTTTTCTTCTTTTCTAATTTCTCTAATCTTCAACTGACTTGGAATACCAATACTACTGGGTATCAGGCCTTGTGAAAGGCAAGGAACTTTCTTCGCTTCCTTCCTTTGTTCTTTCCCTCAGTTGTTTTTCTCTTCTTTCTTTTTTGTCCCCAATTTTATTCTCATTATATGCTTCATTGAATAGATTTATTATGCCCTCCCTTGGTCACCTTGGATTCCCTCCTCTATTACTCATGGTGAGTAAATATAACAATAGCAAAAATAGCATTCCCTGACTGGTTTTTTTTTTCCCCCTTCCATAAATCTTGCCTATCCTATGAAGTATACTATCTCAGCAAAAGGACAGAGATCATATTGACATATCCTTGGTCATGTGTCTAGGTGAATAGACCCAGTGCCTTTAATTAAGTTCATCGAACCACTTACCTAGCTAAATCTTCTACTCTATGTCAGGTCATTTTCTGTCTGATGCAGTCTAGACCCGACCTGCATCATAATCCTTCTGGTTTAGTTTTCTTTGTCTGGCCTGTGCTCATCCTCTTGGTGTAGGTAGATGTTGTGGCCTCCCTGGATTTACCCTAATTACTACATAGATTCCAGGTCCTAAGAGGCATCCTGCAGACCCTTTGGAGACTTTGGGAAACTGCTATAGATGTAATTAATCTACACTCCCAGAACCTTTTCCCAATGTCATCTTACTTGATCATTATAGGGCTTGCCACAGCCACCACACTTAAGGGGATGGAGGTGGGAAATGTGTCAAAAATTTTTGCCTCAATTCAGAATGTCTTTTTTTTCACCAAGGTGAGCCGGCCTGTCTGTGTATTCTAAAGTCACTGTGTCATCTCTCTATTTTTCGGGACGGGCTAAGTACTTGGTTGTTTAAGAGTTGTATCTTATACACACACAGATTCCAGTGTTCTTTGGCAGCGGCTGCCTGTACTGCTCCTTCACGGCGATTATACTTGCGGTTGGAAGAAACTCCCTAGAATTTACTGGACTGAGATAGTATGGTGACCTGCACATTTCCAGTTTTCTCATCATATTTCCTCTGCTAATATCCTGGGACTAGGAAAGAAACAGAAGGTTTACTCCTACTACCAAAGGGGAATTGCAGGCGATTCTTCAAGATGTGACAGATTAAAAATGGACATCTGAAGTAACAGCCAGGGCACCGTACTCCTTTGTTAGTTGATTATTATAAGGGATTTAGCAAGCAGGAGTAGAATAACAAGCATCACTGAATCATGGTGTTAGGGATTCCACGGGTCACATCACGTGGGGTGTTCACCACCATCAATACCCATGATAAGCACCTGCCATACACACAGGACACTCTGTGACTCACTGAAGATGCAAAATGTCATAAGATAGTTCTTTCTCTCCAAGGACTCATGATGAGTCTAAGAGAGACCGCTACAGACATAAAAGATAGAAACTACCATGTGACAATTGTTTGGACAAGAGCACTACGGGTGTTCCAAAGAGAGATCAATGGCAAACAGAATAAACGGCAGACAGAATAAAACTTTACCTAGGGTGTGTGACCCCTGCAATCTCGTGGGGCCACATACTTAATTATCTGCTGTCACTATCTCGAAATTCTTAATAACTTAATCTTTGGATTTGTGTTTTGTAAGGGAAGTCCTAAGGGACAGTGGAGTAGGCACCTGAGCAGAGCACACATGTGCAACATGGGGGCTTATCATCCCTTGCCGTTGCATCTGCTCATAGAATTCACAAAGCTGCGTGAGCATAGAACTCCGCAGGACCCAAGCGTGTGGGAGTTAAGGGAGACTCGAAGCAAGCACAGGTGAGTGTGTTGCATCTGTGTCCATAAGCCAAGAAGAGGGGCTATTGATATCTTTGAGAGGCCTGGCTTTCCATTCCACCAGAATTTGCTTCAAACATAGAACTCATAAAGAAGGCATGGTTTTCAGAGAAATGCAGACAATCGAGGAGCTGGATCACAGCCATTCTTACTCACGTTACTTCCATATTTACTCCCAACTACTTATTTTACAATTGATGACATGGGAGGAAGGAAGCAATAGGGTAGTCCATGGTCCCTTCTCTTTCAGCCCCTCCTTAGTCACCTGTAAACTGAAAGTAGCACAGCAGTAGAATGTGCAGCTAGAAAGAAGTATAATAAAAACAGCTGAATTAATTTTACGTAGCATTCTCACTGTTTTGGTAACAAAATACATAGGCATGTACAAACTACAAAATAAAAAGTGTGCAATTTCAGTTATTCTGCATGCAATTTAAATGCTTTTATATTTGCATTTAAAACTGGTATTATGCGATAAATAAGAACAGTCAAATTCATGCTGAGAATTAAAAATTGTAATGTTTATTTACTTAGAAAGACATTCAATAGCAAATAAAAAATCATGGCAATTCAAGAAAAAAGTTTTATAATTTAATATTTTAATAACATGTGTTTCCTGTTTTCTGAACAAGGGTCTCCACACTTTTATTTTTTATTGGGTACTACAGCTGATATAGTACCTGCCCGAGAGTCCTTATGGGAAGATGAAACCCAGGGAAGAAAAAAATCTTTATTGGAAGTGCTACTTGTGTGCCCTGGTGTTGGTCTCCCTGATTTGGTTCATGCATGCCAAAATGAAAGAGGGAACACCCCTCCCCCTCAAAGTGTTGTATTGATTCTAAGTTTAAAAAGTTAAACCTACCCCAGATGTTTGATGAAGTCTCAATTTTCTTTTCTTCTGGTTACTCTGTGCTTTTAAAATATTTTATATATATTTTATATATTCAAATTAAATCCTTATCTGACTTGAGGTAAAAAGTAGAACCAGGGAAATTCTTTTTTTTTTTTTTCCTGAAAATGCCACCTAGTTACTTGTGACCTCAGTTGTCTCCTGAATCATAGTTAAACTCCTGCTTTTTATTTGTAAGCTCCTTATAAATGCTTCTTTCAACTTCCATCCATTTTTATTCCCTTGCTGCCCACGCCCCTGAACATTGCCTCTGCCGCCTCGCAGGTCACACGTTCCATCCTTTCTACCTGCAACAAGGGCAGCAATCACCAGGTCACTCCTGGGTTTTCCCTTCTCCCATTTTTAAAAATGAAGATTTCTCAGTCTCACTCTACCTTACCTTGAGTACAGATCCATTAAAAGAGAGGTGGAAGGACCTATAACCATAAAGCATTATCAAACAGAGAGAATAGTTGTTAAAGTCATTTTATATTTTTGGATTTCTTATCGCTGTTCAAGTGTATGGTTGTCTCCATTTTCCTGCCACCATTTTCCCCCACCCCACAAACCCCGCCTCCCACCCTCAGTCCTACATCATTTTAATCATATTAATGACAGTTAACATGGACTTAGTGCTTACTCTTTGCCAGCAGTGTTCTAAACCTTCCTTTATATTCTCACAACAACACTGAGAGGTTAAGTAACTTGTTAAGCACCTAATAAGTGCTGGAGATGAGATTTTTAACAGAGCAATTCTCCTTTTTACCTTCCTGAGAAAAGATTCAGGAAAGCCTCACGAAACCATATATTTATATGCACTGATACTGATCAATTAGCCTGCATTTTCAAAGGCTCTACTTCCTTATACCCGGGAGGAAGCAGGAAGCCAAATCCCCAAATTTTCATATTTAGAAATTGTCTTTGAGGAAAATCTACTGCTGTTTTCCTGTATGGTTTTGTCTGGTTGAGTTTTGTTTTTAATTTTGGAGAACAGACCTTCTCTGGGAAGTCAGATTTTGCTTTGATTTTCCACCCGAAACTGGAGTGTAAAAAACGTGCATGCCTTTGCTCTCTCCTACAGAAGCTTACTGGAGCTGTGTGACCACCAGCCTACAAGACTGCACTGCAATTCACTTGGAACTTCCTACAGGACCACCCAGAAGCTGCAGCTGGTGCTGAGTTCATGGGCCCCTGTTTACATGAGAATGTGAGCTGAAGGAAGTGGACAGTACCTGCTATCTGCTGTCAAATGCTTAATTCTCATGGAAAGATCTGATGTGTAGCCTAGAAATATTCATAGGTTTTTGGCCTAATGATCTTCTAAACATGAAGGTGTTCCCTTCCCAGAACTGGGGCAGAAGGGAGCTTGTCCCAGGGTACTGGCAGCTGCCCCTGGTCCAGCAGAGCCAGCTGTAGGTCTGGGAATGTGGGTCGGACAGAGTCCAAATGTGCTGATCCTCAGATAGACCACATTGAAAGAGCCATTTTCTCATACAAAGATTTTCCGTTGAATCATATCCTATGCACTATCTCTGGCTCCTCAGAGAGGAACAACACTGAACTTATAAGGGAAAAAAACCATGTTCTTAAAACCTTTCTTTGCCTATATCTATTATGAATAGCCAAGTTCATGCCTAGCCACCCCAGGAAAGCATTTGGCAATAATTGCAAAAGAAAACTTTTTCTGTTTAGTTGAATAACAGTGCCCCAAAAAGCTGATTTTGGAGCAAGGGGTACATGTGGAAGCAAGGAAGGGTTTTATAGGACTGCTAGCAACACATTTAAAACACACTTTAGGTAACAGATGTTTTGCTGACCATGCTGTCTTCTATGGTTTTGTGAATCGAATCCTTCTTTATAATTTTGTTTTGAAACTTTTAGAGGGCTCACAATTTAAAGAATTTCCAACACCTACTTCCACAGTAAATTCGGATTTTCAAAGATTGCATTGCTTTGAATTGAGGGGGACCTATGTTAACAACTTTTCCCCCTTTACCTTTGCCTTTTTAACTAGATCACTCCACACCCTATGGAGTTCACGCTGCAGACAGGTCCTGTGCAGGGAGGAGGCAAGCCCGGAGGCAAATATGCAAGCGGTGAGGCTCTATGCTGTTAGGCATAGGGCACGTTCTTTTGAGGCTGAGCCTTGAGAGGAAAAGTACACTGAAATTTATTGAATTGGTACTATGTACCAGACATTTAACTGCACACCAGCCCCTTGAGGGAAGAGGGAAATGAGATAACATTTAATGAGCACCCACTATCCAATGGGCACAAAGCTAGTAGTTTTATAATGTATTGTTTCATTTAATCTTTATAATTAGGGTGCCATAGTTAGCAAATTAAAATCTAGTTAGTATCTAGTTAAATCAGAATTTCAGATTAGCAGCAGATAGTTTTCGGTATATATCCTATACAATATTTAGTATATACTTATAAAAGTTATTGTTTATCTAAAATTTATATTTAAAAGGGGGTACTGTATTACCTGGAATCTTTATTTATAATAATCCTAAGAAAGAGGAATTATTATAATTCCCACTTCATAACTGAAGAAACTTAGACTCAGTGACATTAAAAATTGTGCCCAAGATAGTATGTAATGTTGGAGTTGGGATAACCATCTGTTTCTGTTTGATCTTAAATCCTATATTACCATTTTACCATGTAGTCCCCTCATTTCATCTAAACAAGAGATTCAGTTTTTATGCAGCTAAATAAGCTGCCTCAAGGGAGATGACTTTAATTTTAAACACTAATTCTGTATTAATAATATACCTGGTGGCACACCCCGTGTTAGGGCTGAAGAGAAGACAGGACGCATGACCGAGTTAACTGGCGCTGAGTCAAAGAAACTGATGGCCATCTTTAATGTCCCCAAAGACAAAGATTCCTCCCTGTCAAAGATCATCATTTGCCTCTTTGTGGTCCCCAGCTCTTCGAATCCGTATTTTCAGGTTACAAAATAACTTTCAGGGTTTGGCAGTGGCTCAGCTCTCTCATTGCTTTCCTTACTGATGACCGGGGTGACCTTGGCAAACCTGTCCACTGAGGAGGCTGCCCCTTCCCTCCCTCATCATTTTACTTGAAACCTACCCACGGCCATCCACTTGTGTGAAGAAGATGATCAAGAAATATTAAAAAGAAGGCAGGATATAAGAAAGCAAGTATTAGAAGCTCAAAGAAATTAGAATCATCATAAAATGGTATTTCAGTACTTCCTCTGTGTCAAGTATTATGCCAGACATTTTTTTCAGCATTATTCCTGAACATCTCAGGCAAATAGTAAGGTGGGAATCATCTCTATGTTACAGATGACAACACTGAGGCACAAAGACAGTAAGGGACATGCTACAGGTTCCATAGGGAATATGAAGGTCTATGTCCTCTAAACTCCTCTTTTTTTGTATATCATTAAGTTCCTTCCTTAGAACTTTTGGAACTGAATTTCCTTACCTCCAACCAGAGGGGAAAATTCACCACTAAACAGCAAGCAGAGAGAGTTGAGGTTTAGGCCCTTTGTGAAAAGATGCAGGACTGAATCTAATACCATTCTCTCATCTCTTAATCGAAGTTGTGGGTGCACATGCCTGTTTTCATAGCTAACATCAAAAATAGAATTCGATGCTGTGCAAATGCATATTTAATAGTATACCTTACAACGTGTTTTCTTTTCCCTATATCATTTTACAAAATAGAAAATATTTGGGAAGAGAAACTTGAAAATGGACACACAAAAAGCTTACATTTTGATAGTCAGGGCTTTTTTTTTTTAAGTTGAAGTTCTGTTTTTGATAAGAAAAAGCTTTTAAGAATGCTTTTTATATAGCATTATATATCTGTATTTATTGTCAATTCCTTCCTTCGTTTTGCTTCTCCTATGCTACAATGCTAAGTTTCCCTTCATATTTTCCCAATGGTTAACATTTCTGAAAATTATCCATTCAAATTTTATCAATTTTTGTATTTTGGTGAGACAGTATGAGGAAATGCCATTGTAAAATTAGATTTTTCTTTGACATCAGGCGCCCAGTCAGCAATCCAATCCCATGTGTTTCTATTGAGACATTAAGGTTTGATATAATTTTGGGCAGAAAACATTTTAAAAATGAAACAATTGAATTTTCTAGATGGTCTCGGGGACCACTTAGCTTAAGAGAATACACTTCCAAATCAAAAGCCTTTCAATCATTTTAAATATTATTTGGATGATATTTGCTCTGTGTGTTGTAGCAGTTTGAATTTGTATTGAATGTTTGACCGGCTCATGCACACATAGATGATGTATGAAATTATTATTTCATATTTTTCTAGTGTTTGCATTGCAAGTGACATCTGGCTGACAGGAACTTGGAGAAATGGGATACGAAGTGAATGCTGCAGTTACAACAAGCATCATATTTATCAAAAGGTTTAAGGTTGGTCTGTCTTTGTTTAACACAGGAGACTTGGAGCAGTGACTGGAAAACACTCTTTTGTGTTGCGTGCATTTTTTAACCGAGCTGTTTAGTAAGAGTAGTCAAAGAATAAACACTAATTGCATTATGTGTTCTGCTTATGAACTAAATATTATGCATCCAAATTTTAAGAAAACACACTTAAATTAGATTTGATATAATTTTCATACATTTTGCCTGTATTCAGAGAATTTACAAATTTCATGTTAGAAAAGCATGTATATTGAGCATTATTCATCGTTACTTGGAAAAAAGCAACACGGGGGGAAAACAACGCAATTGCATCTTTAGCTTTATTTTCTAATTTGTGAGTGTGCAGTAAGCACGTAAGACATGCGAAAACATATAGTACAGTGTTTGCAAGCTCTGGGTCTTTTGAAGGACACACATACAAATATACACTTTCTCCTATTATTCCTTTTTGTGGAGGTCATAGTACAAATTGTTAATTTAGTTGTGAAAAATAATGTTCATTTAACAAATATTTATGAGCCTACTGTGAGCTGTGGACTAGACAGGTACAGGAGATAGACCAGGGAACTAGACAATCCCTGCTCTTATTAAACATGCAGCCAGGTATCAGGTAGGTCAATGTGAAACAACTAAGTACAATATAGGGTTACAGGTATCATGATGACAGTATAAAATCACTGATAAAATAGGAGCAAGATGCTGATAGTGGTTCATCTACCAAAGACAGGCTGGGAAACAAAAAGAGTTATAGAGGCCATTGCGAAAGCCCTTCAGTATAGAAAAGTAAGATGTGCTTTTTATTTGAAATTTAAAAATTTCAGGAAAATAGAAACATGGAAAAAAATCATTCTTATTATTATCATTGAAAGACAAATACTGCCACCCTGTTTCTAACATTTTCTCCCTGTCGTTTTTCAATGTTTTTTTTAGATTTAAAAGCATTGCGATAGCACTGTAAATATACTATATATATAGAAAAAGGATTAATATGTTGCTTTAAAAAATACTCACAACATCATTGTCGAATGTATTTTCATGTAATTTTAAACTTTTCTTATAGTTATTAATGACCATATAATTGTCCAAGTGATATTTAATGCCATAAATTAGCCACTGCACTATAAGGATACTTGGTTTATTTTTCATCCCCTTCAACCAACAATAAATTGATGACATCTAAGAAAAAAGAATTCAGGAGGAGAGAGATAAATCTCCAGCGGTAGGATCCTGGTACCAGAATAAGGCATGAAAAAGGTAACATTTACCCAGCATCTGTTACTATGCTATGTCCTTTACTTGTACTATTTTGTTTATTGCCACAGGAATAAAATTCAAGGTTGGTATAGTGGAATAGACTGTGGATCAACCTGGAGCTGAGTTCAAGTTTATTTCCCACCTCTGTCCAGCTGTGTGATTTCCAGAAAATCAGTTAATTGCTCTGATCCTTGGCTTCCTCATTCATAAACTGGGGCAGTATTATCGTTTATTCATTTAATGATCACTTATTAAGCTCATTTTATGTATAAGGTATCTCGCGAGGCATAACTGGGGACATAGATAAGTGCGACATGTCTCCTGTCTCTTGAGACATGTCTCTGAAAACTTACAGCCTAGTGGTGGAGTCAGTCATGGAAATGGGCCCAGCAGGTCCCAGGGGAACACAGAAAGCAAAGGAATGCACTCTTTCTGGTGGAGTAACATTTGGCCTAGATGCTAAATAACAAGAAGCAGGTTTTATCTTGCCGTTCTTCAACAATAGCATTCACCTCCTGCTAATCGCAGAATTGCATGGCCAGTGCTATGAATATTTGCTCTCATTCCTGCCCTGAAGAACCTTACCAACTAGTTTCAGTACTAATGCCCAGAAAAGTATGGCTTCTATTTTATACACTAGCACAATAACTTATTTACAAAGCAATTCTGGTGATTCAGAGGTGATGGTTTCTACCAGAATCCTTTCTTCTAAAAGATGTGTCTAACCTTTTAAATAAAGTGTCCTGTTGACCCATCAAGGGCCATCTTTTGACACTGTGTTTTTAAAGCCTCATTAATCTGAACTAACTTGTTACTAAAATGTCTGTGTTCTACAAAAGAACAATAGTATTAAGCAATATGCAGGCATACACTGTAATCAGATTTGGACCTATACATATTAAGTCCTTCCCTGTGAAAAATTCCAAAATCTAAAATTAAAGTTGGAATACTCAGACCTAATGGCAAGTTTTCAAACATTCAGAATTTAGCAATTTAAAATGCTTCAGACACCATTAAAATTGTTATTTGAGCCAAAAGGATAATTTAGCAAATTTTTATCTTCCTTCATCTCCAAAAATTTTACCCAAAAGGGTATATTTTATGAAGATTCACCAAATATGGTAAAGTAAATATATTTGCAAATTTCACCAATGAACTCCAATTTTAAAATACAACAATCTAGGACTCCTGTCTTCCGTTATATCAGTTAACTGTTGCCATAGAACTATAGCATAACAATCCACTGCACATTTTAGTGACTTAAAGCAATCATTTGGCTTTTGAGGGTTGAGTTAACTGAGCTTTGGTTAGCCTAGACTACAGGTGGCTTGGTTTCATGTGTCATTTATCCCCTTCTCAGGACCTGTAGTTTTAGCCTAGGCACTGCCCTTCTCATGGCAGTGTCAGAGGCACAAAAGACTGAGTCCTTACTTGCATCACATCTGCTAACATCTTATCGACCCAAGCAAGTCACTTAGCTGAGCCCAGGGGCAAGGTTTGGGAGAAGACTATAAAGTCACATGTCCAACAGCATAGATATTGGGTATGGTGAAGAATTAGGGTCATTACTCAGTCTATCCCAAATGGCCATGATACTCTTCTACAAGAAATAATGGAATTTAAATTCAAGACATTTTAATTTTTTAATTATCATTTATTTAAGCCTTTTCTATTCCAAGCATGGACCTCTTGTCTCATTATCCATCTGCAGCTCCATGAAATGCATTTCAACATTCCTATTACACAGATGAAGAAAGTGAGACTTGGAGAGGTTGGGTACCACACTTAAGCTTCTATGGCCGGTCAGTGGCAGAGTCTAGAGTTAAATCCTGTCTGGACTCTGGGCTTTGTCATCTGTTCTTTCTATTATGGAATACAGACTATATAAAATTTCAACTGTATAATTTAAGAACAGGAAGAAATTTTAGAACTCATCTAATCTCATTTTTTAGATGAAACAACGGAGTCCCAGAGAAATAATTTTCCATATTTTTATCGTATGAATTAATAGAAAATCCAGGGACCAGAACTTGAGCCTCTTTTATTCCTCATTTTCTCTGTTATGTCATTGTACACATGTGTTTTCTTCATTGTACACAAATTTACTGAATGCCTGCTATGTGCCAGGCACTATGGTGATTCAATCTTCTGTTGCTGAGAGTATATTCTGATAATAGAAATGAGGAGAAATAGGTCATTTGAGTACTTATTATGTGACACAATGGGCATCCATGTTTTCCTAAAATTTTTTGAAATGACATTCTGAACTCCTCCAACTATTACAACCAAAGGGTAAGACAGATTTTCTCTTTGGCACTGACCCATCCTACACCACATAGATGCCAAGTTGGCCTGGCGGGCTGCAGGGGCTGTGCAGGCAGCCCAGGGTTCGCTGCTGATGGTGAAGGTGGGCACCTAGCTCAACTTTGGCAGCTGTGTAACAGCACTGAAGTCATACGGCTGCCAGGCCCCAGCTTAATTAGAGCTGACCTTAAGATGGATTTTGCAAACCACTCGAATAGACCTCTCCTTCTGGAAAGTGTTCAGAGTAAAAAAGGAGAAAACAATAAAACCAATTTGCAGTCCCTCCCTCTGAGATCTGCTACATGAAGCCCCCATGGTCTCCCCAGCATTGAGTCATTATCCTCAGTGGGTCCTGCAAGGCTCAGCTGATGAAGAACAAGCAAAATAAGACTTAGAGTTGCTTGCAGGGGATCAGGATGGACCTCCATTGCCAGGTCCATTGTGGTAGCTTAAGAGGACTAGGGTGTGGAGGAAAGTTGGAGGCAAACCTGCCTGGGTCTGGGAGATATTCGGACAAGTTGCATGGCTTTTCCCTCTCAAAAAGGAAAGTGCCACTCGCACCTAGGCTCGTGCCTGGCCCATAGTAGTTGCTCAGGAAATGGTTGTTGACTAGATGATGATTAAATGAACAATGCTAATTTCATTAGTGTTTTTCCTTGTCTAGTGGTGTTTCACGTGATTTGGGGGCAAGTCTCTTTGCTCAGGGTGCTAATATTATATAGTTAATGATGGTTTAGTTTCCGTATTAAATCATTTAACTAATACAGGTGAGTATTTACTGTGTTTTGGGCACTGAGGATATGACGGTTAGCAAAACCCCATGTAATTTCCACTCTTGTGGAGCTTGCAGTCTAATGAGATAGGAGTTTTGAGTCCTGACTCTGCCACTTAGCAGCTCTTCTAGACAGGTTATTTACATCTTTTTGCCTCAGTTTCTTCATATGTTAAAAAATATTATAACGGTACCTAATTAAATGAATGTATGTAAAGCACTTGGAATATTGTCTGACATTTTAAAAGCACTATGTAAATGTACCTACCTCATCTATTGCTGTGAGGATTAAATGTGAAAATTCATGGAAAGAGCTGGCACATATTAAAAACTTCATAAATAGTAGATATTATTATTACCTGTTGTGAGTAGCATTAAACATTATAGCAATCTAAAGTCAACATGAAAGAAGTGGGAAATGGGATGGAGTGGGCTGGAGGGAGAGTAAAGCTGGGTTTCATGCAACTAAAAATCTGTTTTCTGGTTCTCAGGCAGAAACTGAGCATTACACACGCATGCACGCACGCACATACATACACTTTACAGCACTTTTAAGGACACATTTAGGAGAAGGGTTGCCTGTGTCCTTAAATTAAATTTTCCTAAAAGTTGAAATTTGTTATCCTGGATTCACTCTCAGCTTTTTTTAAATCCTCATCCTAGGATATGTTTACTGATCCTAGAGAGAGAAGAAGGGGACGAGAGAAAGAGAGAGAGAGAGAGAGAGTAAGAGAGAAAGAGAGAGAGAAAAGAAAACAGGGAGAAAGAGAGAGAGAGAGAGAGAGAGAGAGAGACATTGATGTGAGAGAGACACCTCAATCGGTTGCCTCCTGTACGTGCCCCTGACTGTGGTTTGAACCTGTAACCTAGGTATATGCCCTGATCAGGAATCAAACTCATTCCTTTTTTTGGTTCAGGAGGCTACACTCCAAACAACTACGCCACCTGACCAGAGCATATTCACTCTCATCTTAATGCCACAGTTATTCCACTTGGCCTGGCTAGAATGAAACTGGAGGGAATTTCCCAAAGACCAGGAGGAAATGCCATGCAAGCTATGGCATCTCCGTGGGGGTGGGG
This sequence comes from Mormoops blainvillei, assembly GCA_004026545.1. Taxonomy (NCBI): domain Eukaryota; kingdom Metazoa; phylum Chordata; class Mammalia; order Chiroptera; family Mormoopidae; genus Mormoops; species Mormoops blainvillei. Next base: position 95,117 of record PVJD01005539.1, on the reverse strand, counting down.
AGCGAAGGGGAGCTCCTTTCTGCTCTCCAAGGACTTTTCCTCATCCTCAGAGATTGTCAACATCTGTAGAATGATGTAGTTTTTCTTTCCACACTTGCGCTTCTTTCCTATATCAAGTGTTTCTTATTCTGTATTGCCTTGTTCCTTTGGATCCAATGAAATCATTAAAGATCTGTCATTAATCATTCTTAATTTTATTCCCTTCCTCCTTTCCCACTGGACTTCTACTAGGGCCTCTCCTCCTGTACATAATCACTCCAACCTGCTATTTTTCCTTCTCTGTGGGTTTCTCTCTTTATTTGAATAGCTCACTTATAAACAACATCATTGAGACTCAAGATAAGTAGATGTACAAGTGCTTCTGTACTTGAGGCTTCCCATCTGGGCAAATGCTCATCCTCCACTGAAGCATGTCTATGACTTAAATTTCCACAGCCCTCTTCAGCAGCAGAGGAACGTCTGTCCCCTCCTTTACCGTCCCATTGCACACCAGCGAATGTGGCACCCACTGAAGCACAGTCAGGCCCCCAAACAGCCCCCAGTCAGCCACTCACCCCACATACACTGGAGTTGGCAAAGCAGGGGAGTGGTGATTGCAATTGAAGGAGGAGCAGAAGAGACAATAGGTACATTAGAACAAGCATCTTAACAGTACCTTATGAGAGAGTGACTTATTTACAGTAAGTACAAATAAGGAGAAGTTATTATAAGCAAGATTCCAAAGAGTTGCTCCCTGTTTTCACAGGAAACAGGAGAAAATGTGGCCTTATATTGCAGCAGAAAAGAGTTTTGCTAAACATGCAAAAGAACCACTTGACAATAGAGGTGAATAATCCCAGAAACATGCAATCATGTAAGTTCCCAAAAGCTGTATTATACATTGAAAGATAATCATTTATTTTGAGTGATTTAGAAGGAGACTTTCCTGGAGATGAGGTTGGCAGTGGGATGGGTTGGACTAGACAAATATATATAATCTTAGAACTGGAAGGGGCGTTAAGGGCTCATGCCATCTGTTCCACAGAAGAGGCACAGATGACATTTGCCCAAAGTTACAAGGCTAGTTAGTATTTGATGCTAAAGGTTTTCTAACTCAAAGAGCAGTGCTCTTTTCAGAGCCCCAATTTCATTTAGAGATGGTGTCCCACTTTGATTTTTTTTTCTTTTTAGAGGGAAGAAAAGAAAGAGGAAGACAAAAACAAACAAAAATGACTAGCAGTTGGTTTACCGTTATGAATCCTGGTAAATCGGGGATGTGTAATCCTCCTTTCCTGGGGAAAAGGGATAGTTAACAGTAACAGGTACCATCAACCCCTAAGCAAGTACTAAACCAGTGCCTATGAAGGTTTGCAGTTGTCTCTTCATTTTGTTGCTTAAAAGACTGGGTTCCACAGGCAGAAACAGAGCTGTGCTGAATAGCTGAATAGCGACACTTACCATTTGCTCCTCCAAACACATTCTGTGGGAGGGCGTGGGATTTCACAGCAGTGAGAGCAAAACTATTCACAGCAGTACCATATGCTCCCCACCATCAGGAGCGGCGGTACTGGTCACTGGACTTGGCAGGCAAATCAACTGAAGGGAAATTCTGAAGACCACAGTAGGAGTTTTCTCTTTGTGGGTTTTGGATAGTAAAATCTTCAATCTGTTACACAAGCAGAAATCAGAGTGAAAAATAATTCTACACAAATATCACACATGCATGTGTGTGAGAGAGAGTGTGTGTGTGTTCCTTCAATAAAAGGTAAGGGGAAACAAAGTTTCAGCATTCATCTCATTATCCTACAGAGCTAGGAAGTCAAACACTAAATGCAACAGGGGAAAAAATTGAGAAGGGAAAAAATGGAGAAAGGTTATTTTTAGTATAAATTCCATGTTTTCAGTTTATTTTCTAAGAAAAAAATCAGTAAGCTTGAGAAGACTTTCCCAAATGCCAAGACCATTTAATAGCAGAATTACAACTAGTGATAAACGCAGCACTTTTTAAAGCTGGTCCTTTCTCTGTTATTAACTTTGTTCTCTCACTTGTGCCAGAGAAAGCACAAGAGATAGAAATTGGCAGAAATACGGGTCTGAAGAACAGAAATACAACTCAAATGAAAATACCGTGAAAACCTCTATTAAAAAAGACTTTTGTTTAATAGCACAACTTTCATCATCAGGAAAAGGTTTATTTGAAGGAAAAGTAAAAATTTAGGACAGCGTTATCTAATCATTAGTAACTCTGGGCACGTATGGGCTATTTTCTATTTCCAAAGTGGTTTGCAATCATTAGTTAATCCACTCAGCATGCTTAGTCTAAATTGTGTTATATGCATATAATAGATAAGGATGGCTGTCAGTGAGGGGCAGCGTGACACAGCGGGCTAAGGGCCGGACTGGTACCTCAGAGGCTGGGAGTTCTCATCCTAACCACCCAGTCTCTCTGCACCAGGAGCCAGGCTCTTTCCACGGGACTTCAAAACACGGATTCAACTTGTTTAAAAAATAAATACATATTTTATATAAAAAGTCTTTTTCCATCAATTGTTGAGAAGCCTGTAATTTAAATTTTCTATTAAGTCCTTAGGCATTCGGTGGGCCCAGTCTTCATTTTCCCCATTAGGTAAAACACATTTTAATGGACCTGTCTCTCTGTAAATATCTCCATGGACGGCAGCACAGTGGTTAAAAAGGGTCCATGTAGGTGCTAACCAAGGTCCTTTTCAACATGAGGAAACAGTCAGGAGGGTTTAAATGCATTGGAACGATTCTTTTCGGCCACTAATAACATGAGTCTACATTGTTATCTGAGATTTGCCAACTTCAATTTTTCTCTTGATAAGAAGAATGCTCTAAGCAAAATGTTGCTTTTAAATGATCTCATGTACTTTTTTTCAAAGATGAACCAGTGCTTGTGCCCAGCGGAGCTTGTCCACATCATGCCTGGATTACAACCACAGAGCTTTCTTTTATTCTCATCTGTTTGCTCCTGCCCTATCCAAACACATTAATATGTGGTTCACATAATGTATTCCATATGTTTAATTAGCCATTACATGAAATGTAGGAAGGTGTGGCTTTTTAAATGCATTCTCCATTTTCTCCCAGTTTCCTGACTTTTAACTCATATTATCTGGTGTGTGTGTGTGTGCGCGTGCGTGGGTGTGTGTGTGTTGTGTGTATTGAGGGGGTGGGGATTGTTCATTTGTTTTTAATTCTTTCATAAGAAAGAGTTGGTCCACACTGAAAATATCTAACTGCTTCAAGTTATAGATTTTCTTCAGATAATAAAAGCTGAGTTTGGTCTAATGAGAGATTAAATTAATTTTGCCCCACTTTATACAATGTGTATAACATAGTCATTGCTCAATAAATAGATATGCTTAAAAATATTAGTTAAATAAACTTGTGTTTCGGTGTTCCCTTTTGTAATGTCTCTGGATTTTTCAGTTGTATTTAAATGTCCACAATTTCCCAATTTCTTCCTAAATAGTTTGCTTGGTAAGAATTTATTGAACAATGTCTTATATATCTCAACTGTGTCTGGAGGTAAACAAAGCAAAACAAACAGACAAATATAACCCCAGCACTAATAGATCAGTAACAACGGTCCCTGGAATGCCCTCAGCGGCCCACAGCCAGCCGTGGGGTGATTCACTATGGCGTCACTGGGAGAGATTATGAAGCCCAGAGCTGTGATGATGGTGCCAGTTCATGCCTTTTCAGTGAGAAAGCATTCAGGTTCCACAGAGTGTTAATCTGGCCACAAAATGGGAGACAGCTAAATCTGCCTGGAATGTCTGGCTGCTGGTTGGCAGACGCAGCCCTTTCTTCACCTTGGATCTGCTGGGCAAAGGATGCTTTCATAGTAATTTTCCAATGTCTTCCTTGATCAGTAGACTGCGGCATTTTATCATTTTGCAGATTTTGTTTTCTTCATGGGTTATTACTTCCACTGAACTGCACTTAACATCTATTAGCTTAGGTCTCCAGAAGATCAAAGTCTCTCTGTATCTGATTATTCTGCTCTTTGCAATTTGTGTCTCCCCCTCAACCTCCCCCCTCCTCACCAAACCAGGAGCCTTGCACGTTTACAGATTTGGTTTCAGTGTCTAACTCTAAATCTTTTATAGACATAAAAGCCTCATAAAGAGGATATCGTGTCTCTATAAAGAGAATAAGAGAGAAAAAATGAAGACAGCAATAGTAATTCTTGTATTATTTCTATCTCAATGTGAATCTCTTAAAACTCAGGTTTAAATAGTTTTTTTTTTTTCTTTTTGAAACAAGATGGGTGTGGGAGGGATGCATGGAGGAAAGGAGGGAGGAGGAAGAAGTGCTAATGTCATAGGTTTAGGCTAATATTATAGAAGTTACATTCCTCTTGAAATGTATTCTCTTTTCTAAGTCATTCATTCTACTCCCTTCCTTTTCTCCTGTCTACTCTCCCTACATTTTAGTTAACATTTGCATTGTCTTTTTTGAGAACCTGTCCACAGGGCCAGCATTCCATTCATTTTATGGTTTACTGTTAACCTTAATGACTAGGTTCTAGTGGAGGATTTTATTTCCTTTCTGAACCCCTAGTAAATAATGACATTTCTCTAACTTTGGTCTCGCCACTGTGCTGTACCAAAGATCCTTTATCAAATGTACACCCTGGCTCAACAACGGACTGAAGCTGTCCTGATCAAGGCATTTGCACTAGTCCTAGAAGGGATATTTTTAGAAGGTACATAAGAGGCCCAGGACATATCTATCAGCAGACATAAAGTGGGTGCTTGTGAGTTGCGACAGGTATTAAAAACTCAAACTACATCTGGCAGCTGAAAAAAAAAAAGAACTCTAACGAGATTTGCATTTGAAGATATTATGGAAATAAACACAAGGAGGTTGTTTGTTTGTTTTTTGCAAGGGCATTTCCTTGTCAGAAATGTTCAACACGATTCTCCACGGTGAATAAAAGAAACCAGAGCAAGAGAAAGAAGAGAGGGAGAAAAAGCGGGAGCTGGAGCATGACTTTTCCTACTCAACTGCGTGTACAGATCTTATGGGGACCTTGTTAAAATGAAGATTCTGATCTAATAGCTGTGAGGTGGGACCTGAGAGTTTAAAATACTCTCAAGTGATTTAGGTGCTGCTGACCTGGAGACCACCTTCAGCAAAGAGAATGCTTCTCGGTGCTCCAGAGCTAGTCTGACACTACAGAAGGCCCCCTCTACCTAGCACAAGAGACCATCTCCTTGTGAGGCACTAGTCTCTGACAAGGGATGCGAGGGACCCTCCAGCAGAGGTTCTCACACTGTTCTTCATCTTGTAATCTCCTGAAACTTTTAAAAAACCCAATGCCACATCCTATCTCAATTAAATCAGAATCTCTAGGACTATTAGATGGGTATCAGCACCTGTAAATATTCTCCAAGTGATTCCAATATGTAACCATGTTTGAGAACCAATAACTTAAAAATAATATTAACTAGAATAATAATAACAGCCAACGCGTAGTGCTTACTTCTACACAAGTACCAGGCGATCAATATATACTTTCATTTCATTGAATTATCAATGAAAAAAAAATCAGAGCAGGAAACTGAGGCAGAGACTATGTAACTTGCCCCCAGACACATAGCTCATAGAGCTCAGTAGGAGACTAAAAAAAAAAAAAGCAATATCACCTGGGAGTAAGCATATGATGGAGGAATGGAGAATCTGCTAGTTAATTACATTTGTATATGGAACCAAGGTTTTCTTTTCTTTGTATTTTTTGTTTTTAACCTACAGTTGGTGGGGCCATGTTTAAAATTTAATTCCCCTCTCTTGCTGCACCCCTACCCTCAAAGACCCAAGCCTGCCTTCCTGAATCATTGCCTTTTCTCACACCAAGCATGCTTGAGGCCCTGCTAGACTCTTGAGCCGAAGCTAATTGCCTTCAATTGCTGTCTCCTGGGGCCCACTTGACTTCAGGTAGGCTTTGTTTCATTGTAGATTCCTTTGGCCTCTCTTGCCCCTAACTGGGCAGCAGGGGGAGCTACAGCTACCAAGAAAAACAGCCTGTGAAGCTGCCCCTAAATAGATAGAACTTTGATGTTCATTCCTAAAAGAAAAAAAATTCTAGCAGCTCCTCATCCTAAAGCTAACGCCTACTGCCCCAAACCCCAAAGGCCAGGCAAAGAGCCGGCCTGGGAGCACCAACAGCGGAAAAATTAGAAGGGCTCTGAGACAACTGAGAAGGCCAGGGTGGGTTCCAGAGTCACTATAGTCGAGATCGCCCGTCAGCCAGAAAGGATCAATAAATAGGCAATTACGTCTCCCTGAATGATGTTCGTCATTCAAAAAGAACTCGGCACCTATAAGAAAATGTGTAGAATGTAAACATGAGATTTTTATATAAACTCTGACCAATTACTTTAATAAAAATTGTTGTATCAGTCCTCAGGTTTCTCGACTTTACGTGGGTGTAAATCAGGGCAAATGCATGTTAAATTTGGGTGTACTAGTTAAAAAACATAGGATTGAGTGAGGAGTCATGAATTCTCAACACTACACTACCATGTCCTAAGAGTTTGAGGGAAATTTCAAGAATCCTAGAGAGAGGAACTTTTCCCCAAGTTCACTGCAGAACTGGGTGCTAATTTGCCCTGAACCACAAATTGACAGAGCCTGCTTCCCACACCTGTGAGGTTTTTCCAACTTGCTGTTGCTCAGACCCTCAGATAGGGAGGTTCTCAGAGGAGATCGGGGCATGTTACTGTGACCACAAGAGGGTGTCTAAATAGGACTGAAGCTAAATATACCAACTTATTCCATAAGGGGCCCCTGATGTCCCAGCTACTCTGAACTGTGCCCCCATTTCATCCTCCCCTTTCAACCCTGCTAGAGGAAATTGCAAGGGGAAAGGGATGATTATCCAATACCCTATTCCATTCACAAAGAGAATATCTTTAGAATTCCTGTTCTACCCTTGCTTCTGGGGTATTTACATGTCATCTCTAGGAAGAATTGAAGGATGATGGAATCAGGACCTTTTGTGTTAAACAGATTTTGGCAATCATGATGCAAGGGGCCTTGAATGTGCCACCACGAATTGATGAAGCTCTTGAACAATTGATATTTAAACTTCATCAAGGGTATCATGGTAGTTCTGTGACGGAGTTTCAGAGTGTGATCTATATGGCTTTGAGTCACTGGAGCAGAGTGATGTGAAAATATATTCGGTGCTTATTAACTCAGATTTCACTTACAACATTGTTCACAAATGTGTCCTAATTGTGTGTGAGCTTGCTTCTCTTCCCCTGAATACACTCAATCTAGTAAAGACCTGGGCTATTGCATTGCAAGCAGGCAGATTAGTAGTGGCACAAATGCATGCAAAATACACAGACAAGGTTTTACTCTGCTGTTGGAGCCTCCCTGGTAATTTTCTTGTGTCCTTGAAACTGAGTTGCCAGCTCACTTTCACCAGCCATGGAGTCTGCTTCTTCTCACCGAGGTCTGTCTGAGAGCCCCTGCATTACCCCGGCACGTGAGAGTTACATGTTCCACCCCTGCACCACAGGATCACCCTGGGATCCTGAGCCAGCCTGGGGCATCTGAAAACACACACACACTCCTCCTCAAGAAAATACTGCAGTTGAGGAATGGAGAGGTGACGATTTTACTAAGAAAGCTGACTTTTTAAACAGGGCTTTTTTCTTTTTTTTTTTTTTTGACTCTGCAGGCTTACATAACGGTGAAGTGTCAAATGAAAGGTGCTCCGTAGTTTGAGACACTTCCCAGCCAAGGAAGTTTACCAGTTCGAGGGATCAGAAGCCAAGGATCAGAGGGGGTGTGGGTGGGTGGGTGGTCAGACCTGGGGCCTGTCCCTCCTCTCTAGGCATAGAAATAGCAATTTTGCATGTTTTGTTTCTAGGTTTAAAAAAAAAAAAGCGTTGGGCAGTTTTTCCCAAATGTCCTAATGGGCTGCCTGAGGCATATAAGCATGAACAATAAATCTTGTTAAATGACCATCTGAAAAGCAAAATTATGACCTTATTCAAATATGATGGAGAAAACACTGGCACAATCCCTGCCGTCTTGTTATAAGCAGAAGAAGCCTCCCTCCAGGGACGGGGTGGGGAGCAGGGGGTGGGGCACCAACCTGCTGCCTGCGAGCTCCGTGTGGTCCCAGGATGGCTATGAATGTGGCCCAACACAAAATCGTAAGTTCACTTTAAAACTTTTTTTTGTCCATCAGTGTTTGTTAGTGTTTTGTGTATTTAATGTGCGGCCCAAAACAACTTTTCTTCTTCCATTGTGGCCCAGAGACGCGAAAAGGTTGGATACCCCTGCGTAGAGGATCAATGATTGGAGGGTCAACCAATGAGGGAACCAGGACTACATTCAACTGTACTGTCCATTTACACCTGTGTCCCCGAATGTTGGGTCAGTAGCTCTTTCAAGGACATCACACAAATAAGCAATTTGATATTTTCCCCCTGGGCTTCATCTCTTTCCCATCATACTCCACAACGAAAAAGTATGAAGAGTCAGAGATAAACTAACTAAGCGTCTTTAGGAGTTGGCTGCCACTTTTGGGAATATATCTTTCTCTCTTTCCCTTCTCTTCTTCTCCTTTTAATCATTGCTAGGTCTCCCTGCTAGATAAAAATAAAAAATCAGATTTCCCTTTAATTCACCTTCTGGGGTGGGCCAGGTTTTCACAAATTTGGACCAAAGAAATTACTCAAAAACTCCTACCAAATTTGAAGCAATTTCCCCAAGTGGGGGCTGCCTTTCTAAAACCTCAGCTCCAGCCTGACCTTCGATGCTTTTCTTCCTGAGAAATGATTCACTCTCCCGCTTTTGACGGTGCTCTGTTTAGCAGGTGTGACGGATGCTGTTGATTTGCTCACTCAACACCTATTCCCACCCCCCTTCTTCCTTGCCCCGTTTCACTGTGGAAGCAGTAAAAGCTTCACAGCACTTTCCCACTCACCCTCTCAGCTTCCCTGGGGTCTGGGTGGAGGGTTGGAGTGGGCTTTGCTGTTCTGCCGGTGGGAATCCAGGGCAGCCATGGCGCTGCTTCCGAGAAAGTCGTTTTTTCTGACAATGGGAGGAATTAAGCTGGCACCAATCTCATTACTTTTTTCCTGCTCAAGGTAGATATGACACTTGAAGGTACAGCTTCCGTCTGGCTGTAAGCAAATGCTAAGGAGAGCAGAATGGAACATGGGTTCATTTTTTTTTTTTTTTTAAATGCACATCCCAGTGTCTCCCATTGATCCTGGGAAATTTCTTTCTTTTTTTTAAAAGATTTTATTTATTCATTTTTAGAGAGGGGGCAGGAGGGAGAAAGAGAGGGAGAAAAACATCCATTGGTTGCCTCTCACACGCTCCTGACTGGTGACCTGGCCCACAACCCAGGAATGCACCAGGACTGGGTATCAAACCAACAAACTTTAGATTTTCAGAACAATGCCCAATCCACTGAGCTGCACCAGTCAGGGTTCTTGATGACTTGGTTGAGTTATTTTAGCTCCATGAATCTTGTATGAATGTTCTAGATTGCCAATCTACCAATTCCTTATGTTAAAATATTTATTATTATATAGTTTATATGACTGAAATAATCAGGTATTCTGTTACTTACAAATTAATATGTCCCTAAGCAGAATAAATGCCATAAACACAAAACCCAAATTAACCCTACACCCTATCCTCCTAAAAAACTCTGTCCTACTGAGTTCCAAGCCCTGTTATAGGGGAAGTTATTTCCACGTTGCCATATTTTTATTTTTTCCATTGTGTAGATAGGACAACTAAAGGTTGGGGACCTAAAGCAGCTTTACCAAGGTCGCAGAGTAAGCTGCTAAAAGCTGGGGAATAGAGCCAAGGGCTCTGTGATCCCAGGTGAGGCCTCCTCTGCTCTGTCTCTCCCCCTCAGCTGGGAAAATGTCAAAGGATTTATCAAAAACAGCCTGAAGCTAGATTAGGTATTTTAATACCCAAATCACTTAATTACTAATACAGTTTAAGGTACATTAACCTAATTGGAAACTTTTCTGCATATGGCATAGGTTTTCTTTTTTGCCCTGGAAAAAAAAAATTAATAGTATTTTTTCTAACTTTTCTACTAGCCAGCCTCTTCTTTTTGTTGTTAAATTGCTTTTCAAAGTTAAAAAGGATCTCACAGCCAAGAGCTGAATTAACGTTATTTTCTTCTGTAAAAGAAGAACAAATAAAATTTTAAAAAGTAATAAAATGAGAGGGGAAAAAAGATAAAATTTTACCCGATAGCTGCAGGTCTCACAGACTTAGCACACTGGGAACCTGATAGGGAACCATCGTCAGAGCCCAGGGGTCATCCTTGGCTCGTCACATCCCACATCCAATCAGTACCACATCCTGTTGTGTCTAACCATCTCTTGCCAGCCCCCTGCTACTCCCTTAGGCCTGACCTAAGGGAGTACATTCTCCTCCAATTACTCTACATTCTCCTCCGATTACTGTGAGGGCCATCTAGTCACTCTCTTGCCTGGTTCCAATCTGTTCCCGATGCTCCAGTTGGAGAGCCTTGTAAAATGTAAATCGGATCTCTCAGTCCCCCATTTTAAACCCTTCAGTGGTTCCCCACGGTCCTCAGGATAAGTCCAATTCCTTGCTATGACTTTGAATGTCCTTCATTATCTGTTTTATGTCTAGTTCTCTGGTTTTACACTTGATGCTTCAGCCACCTCAAGCTACTTGCATTTCCTCAGACTGGTTTTCCTCCCTTCTAAGCCTTTGCAGACACTGATCACGGCTGTGAACTTCCCTTTTCTATTTTTTCTTTTCTTCTTCCCACCAATTTGCAAGCTAATTCCTAATATCTCCCACTGCCCAAGTACCACTTTCTCTGGAATCCTCCCCTGACCCCTTCTCCCCAGACTCAGTTAAGGACCTCTCCAATGTGTTCCCATAGCAACTGGCATAAAAGACACTGAGATAATGCTGGAATTATTAGCTTATATGTCCATCTTCCCCCGGGGCATCTTGAGAGCAGGAAATGTATTTTCTTGACCTTTGCATCATCAGCACCTAGCACAGTGATGCTTACAAAACAGATACTCAGTGAAAATAATTGTTGTGTGAATGAAAGAACACCAAACTAAATTTGTATCAAGCACTGTGCAAAAAGACTAAGAGGCAGGTGGGTAGGAAGGATGACTTTAATATTCATGAAGTCACAGAGAGCTTGCTCACCCCGCACTTAGTGAAGAAAGATAGGGCTTGGCTCCCGACACAATTGCGTTGCAGCTTGTTCTCAATTAGCAAAATCCAAATGGAGAAAACTGGCAGCTCTAGCAGCTGACCCGCACTGCCTGAGAAGGAATGGGTGTGAAAGATTCTTGTAGAGCAGGGGTGTCCAACCTTCCAGTGTCTCTGGGCCATACTGGAAGAAGAGTTGTCTTGGGTCACACATAAATACATGGCAACACGTAATCACAACAAAATCTCATAATGCTCAAGTAAATTTACGATTTCGCATTGGGCTGCATTCATAGTTATCTTGGGCCACATGCAGCCCACAGGCCATGGGTTGGACACCCCTGTTTACAAACCTAGTGAATATTCAATGTGGGGGAAGGGGATTTTAGAATTCTAATTGTACATGTCCAATTTGGGGTTCCTCCTTCTCCTTACCTCTTCTTCACTTCTCCATCATTTTTTTTCCTGTTAATGCAATTATCCTAATATTTTTAACAACAAAATCAGAGGTACATTCAAAATCTGCTTCTCCATTTTTAAGCCACATAACTTCATAAATTATCCGTAGACAGAGAACCTGTAGAAGCTAAAGCTGACATTTCACACTAGAACATTATGTATGAAGAAGCCCTAAGCAGGGAGCTGATGATATTTTTCTGCACTCCCCTAATATGCCTGGTTCCCTCTAAGTAACAAAGTAGTTTGCGCAGCCTGTACAGATGTTAGCCTTCAGCCAGCACTAGCTTAACCAAAGTGGATGATCTGTGTGGAAATACCACACCTCTTAGGACCTTCAGGACCTATGGCCTCCATTCCTTATGTAAGTATAACTCCTGACCAGGCTACCCCTGGTTCCTCCCACACCTGTGAGTATGGCAGCTTGTGGGCATGGAAGCTTATGGTGGTCACACTCCTAAGAGGTTCACCTCAACATCAAGAAGGCTGTGCATGGAACGTCCAAGGAAATAGGGAAGCTGCCTCTGAGAGATCAATGACCTGGAGCTGGCTTCCGAGCATACGAGTGGAATCCATATTAGAGTAAATTAATGAATACAAGAATTTGGGTGTGTATGTGTCTGGGACAGTCATGTTCTCTATGTGTTTGACTTGCCACAGCCAGCTGAGGACAGAAAGTGGGACTGTGCAAAGGTAGTCTCCTACAAATACCCCCAAAGACTGAGACGTAGCTAAAGAAATGTTCAGAAGGCCTTTAAAAGCAACAGAAAAACAAAATTGCAACAGAAATGACAGCTCCAAGGGTGTAAAAAGTCCTCTTGTCTGCAGCTTTTGTGAGATCTTGCATTTAATGTGATCAATGAACATTTATTGAGGATTTAATGCATGTAGGATGTGACAGTCTGTGTGTGGATACCGTGAAGTGAGTAACACAGCCCCGGCTTCAAGGAGCTGTCCCTCTAATGTGGGTGGTGAGAAATTTACCCGATAAACTCATATATTAAGTGAAAAAACAATGGCATCAGTGAAACAAACAAGTATAAAGGGAATCAGAAAAGGGAAAATACTGCCAACCTTGATTACCTAGAAGGCCTTCCTGGAAGTCCAGCCGGTTATCAGACTTTGCTGGAACGATAAGCTTACCTCCGGGACTCGTCTCTTCCCCACCCTCAGCCCTCATCACACTCTCTCCACACTCCACGCACTTAGGGCTTAGGTCTAAGCTGCTGCAATATTGAAATACCCCTGATAGACACGAAAGAACATGTGGGAATAACAACCAACTTTTCATGACTCACCCAGTGGAATTTGGGGTCCCTGGGTACTCTGCTATCTTTTATTTTCCTGTAGGACCCAAACAGTACTATTTTCCACTGCCACGTGAGGAGAAGTCTCAGGAGGCCTCTCTCACATGAGGGTTTCCTGTTTCCCTTAAAATGTATTTGCAAATGATTCCTAGGTACACTGACGTTCTTTCTGATGGACACCATGTAACACACAAAAGATAAATTGGTAATATCCACATTATAAACATTGATCGATCTAATTGTAGTTCTTTTTGCCATAGATTCTATCTCCTCTTAGCCACATGGTACTTGTTAGTCTTCTGTCTGCTCTCTCTTTAACATGTTTAAACGTTTTGAACAACCTAGAAAACTCTTTGTACCCAAGTTATATGGCTGCGTTCTTCCTTTCTAGCTCAGAAAAGGCCTCATAAAACCTGGTCAGCATGTGAGCCCCCCTCCTCAAATCCCTTCTTACTTCCCCTTTATTCCCCGTATTTATTATTGCAAAGGTTTTGCCCCATAGGAAAGGATTTTAACTTTCTGAGCCTTACTTTAGTGTGTGTGTGTGTGTGTGTGTATGTGTGAGTCATAGAGAGAGAGAGAGAGAGGGAGAGAGAGGAGAGAGAAGACAGGAGCTTATGGCCCACCTTTTTATTGTTATTATTTTAACCAGGATATAGGAGAGGGGAAAAGGATGCCAGAGGAAAGATAGGAAGCTACTGCTTTTTGGCAGCCCAGTACAAACTGACTTTCTTCTCGGCTTGTGACGATAGGATTCTTACATGTGTCTTTCCTCCACTTTCACTCATGAGTGCATACATGTTGGACACACATCCACACACACATGCTCATGCTTACACACATACATCCACATCCACGTATACACAGCCTTGACTTAGGGACAAGGGTAAAACTAGAATCAATGGTAGAAATCCCTTACTATTGAGCAAAGTGTTGGAAACTAAGGAGAAGCACCGAAGCAGCAAAATATATCGGTGAAGTGTATTCCCTTTATTGTTCCCTATTTACTTGATGTCTTAATTTCTGTCCCTTTAAAAGGGGACTAACAATGATGCGTGCTCACAGGTCACATGAATTAATATCTATAAAGCAATGAGAACAGAGTACAAGTCTTGGCACATTATGAGTACTACACGGGTGTCTAGTAAATAGATAAAATAAACATGTAAATCCAAAGCCCAACACAGGGCTTTATAAACTATATGTGTCATTAAAGAAACTCTCTTCTGAGTTATGCTTTGAAAACCTGCCCCCCCATCCCCAGTTAGAGAAGCCATAACTTCAGAGTTCTTTTCATGAACAGTTGATGGGTAGTGTTGCTTCCCCATTCGCCATCATCTCCAAGGGTATAACTTTAAAAAATCTTTTTGGAGATACTTATAATGAAACAAGTATAATCCACATCAAACCTGAGAGTAGCGCCCTTCCAACCCGAAGTTGGGTTAAGGCTTGAATAAATCCATCCTATAAAAAGTATAAAGACACCAGCTCTCTTTCTTAAACCTATAGACCAGTGCGTTAAAAACTTTCACTGGTAGCAAGAAAAACATTTTTCCATCATGACCGAGTACACAGGCACGAAAGTTTATGGCTGAAACGAAAGCTTCCTAGAGCAATACCACTGGCTTATACAACACATTTGGATACTTTTTTTCTTTCTTCTACTTCATTTTTTAAAATACTGTTTATGATTATTAAATTGATTTTACCACCCACCAATGGGTCATGATCTGCAGTTTGAGAAACATCAAATCAGACCAAAATATCTTTAGCAATGGACTAATAATAAGATATAGAATCCTATAAAAGACTATAAAAGTCCTTTAATGGAAGAAAGATGACTATTGATTTGGGTCCGTATACCTATGTTTCATTCTCCTTGAGAATTTAAATTGCAAAGATAAATTCTCAGCTTCAGGTGTGTTTAAAAATATGTCTTCATCTCATAAAACAGAAGTAATGGCACACCGGGCAGCGTTCAGGGACACACAGGTTTCTCCGGGACAAGTAACTCTACTGATGATTATCCCCTTGAACTCTGACTGGGCATAACCATGCAATACAGCGTATGCAGTATGGTGGAGACGCGGATATCAGCTTCTCCTCTCGAACCCTGATCATGATTCGCAAAAATCTTTGAAATACCCTGACACTTTAAAACCTGTGAGCCCTTTTGGCAGTTAATATCAAAATAATTTGAGGCTGAGGACCTATGTCCACTGGACAAGCTGCCATGGCACCCTGGTGTCCTGCACAACAAACATCAGTAATGCCTCACTTTTGTATAGTACTTGGCAGTTTATGAAGTGTTTTAATGCATGTTATCTTAACCTCATAACCAACCTGTGAGGTATATTGAGCAGTATTTTCTATAGTATATTTATAATTCATGCCATTTAAGACTTAATGGTTTCCATTTTCATCATAAGAATGGATCATTTTGAATCCTATTGTTAGCTAATAGCAAGAGACAGTGCAATGTGCTAAAAACACTAGATTTGGCCTCACAGACAAGAGTGTCCTTTCACAGAGTGCTAGTAACTGGGTGTGTGCCCTGGGAAGGTCTCCTGAGCTCTAGTCTCATGTTACATTTAGCAAGTAGAGCAGCTTAAGTCATACTCACGAGCAAAAGCTTGGTTTGGTGGGAAGGAATGTGAACGTGAGTGTCAGACAGGACTAGATTCAAATTCTGCCTTTAACTCAAGTTGTCTCAACTTAGGCAAGTGGTGTAGCCTCTTGGAGCTTTAGTTTCTTCACCTGTAAAATAGGCATTACAACGAAACACTGGTGGCCAATTAAAATATCCTCCTAATTGATCTCTTATTCCTGCTTTCAATTGCCTCAAATTTTTTTCTGTATAAGTGCCAGTTTTAAAAAAGTAAATCTATATCACTTTCCAACTTAAAAGCCTTCCATAGCTTTCCATTGTCTTTCAAAACAGACCAAAATCTTTGCCTTGGCCTACAATGCCCCACACGATATGGTCCTTGCCTATCGTCTCTGCCTTACTTCATATCACTCCCTTTCCTCTGTCACAAACATTTAGCCAGTACTGGTCTTCATTAAATTCTTTGTGGCTCCAGACATTTTTCTATTTATAGCCTGTGCCCACTGCTATTTTTTTTTTCTGCCTGATAGCATCACCCCACCATGACCCCAAGCTCACTCACTCTCATCCTTTAGGTCTCAATGTAAATATCACTGTATTGAGAAAGTCTTCCTAACTCATAAATCACATCAGGTCTTCATGTTCTATACCATCACAGAAGCCTATTCTTGGTCTTTAGAGCCCACACACATAATTAAATAATTGTTTATATAACTTTTTGTGTAATATGGGCTTCTCCCACTGGAGTTTGAATTTCAGGAGGGCAGGAACTATGACTATTTTGTTCATGGCTGTTACCACAGTATATGGTCTCTAGGGTTATACTCTCTTCACTTTAAACCCCATAGGTGGATAACTTTGAAAAGTTACCTCCCCTCTCTGTGCCTCGTTTCTCTGTAATATGAAGACTATTAATAGTGTTTACATCCATAGAATTGTATGAAGATAAAATAAGATCACATATGATAAAGTGCTATAGTCTAGTGCTGCACACAGAATGATAGATGCTAGTAGGTGATAAATATTGGTTGAATTGACAAGTAGATAAGTGTTAGTACCATTCTTCCTCTAACATTTAGAGAATCACTCAAGGGAAGCTATCACAAAAGAGTTGAAGAAAATGTTGAGTGGACAAAGTTACAAAGAAAATGCATGGGAGCTTGTTATTATCCAAGTAGCCAACTCCTAAGCTTCTCACTGGTCATTTTTAAGAGTGATGATCCTGTGGGCTCTTACCACTGAGAATAAATTCTGATCATTGGGAAGAGAATGGAACGTGTGGTGAGCTGAGGGCTAAGGACCAAGTTCCCAGTTTAGATAACAAGGGCGAGCTGCACACTGTGTGTATGGTCAGCCAGGGCTGGAGCTTGCTGACTGCTGCCAGTGAGGTCCTGGGACAGAAGCAGTAGGAAGACCTAAGGTTCAGCAGGCCTTGGAAGACTGGAAGTAGGGAGTAAGAGGAACAAGGAGTAGAGGGAGTAGAAAGTCTTAATCTCTAGCAGGACCCATAAAAGAGAAAGAAGCCTCTCATGACAAAAAAACACAGAATGAATGATGAATCCAGTTTAGTTTGGGCTAACCAAAGACATTCCTTTGGAACATGAATTAGTAGTGAGCATGTGCAGAAACTTAAAAAAAAAATCAGATGACTTTCACAGGCATTAAGATGCATTGAGCTTGTTTGGTAAACTAACATGCATAGGGTTTGTCAGCAGGGTTGAGCTGAAGATCATGAAAGATCATAGCTCATCAAAACAAGATGGAAAAGTGAAGGTGGAGCTAAAGAATTGCCAGTAGGAATTGAATACAGATAACAGCCTTAAGGATGCAGTTGATGCTTAGATAAATAAATAATTCTAAAAAGTCAGTTGAAGGAACTAGAGAGCATTATGCTAAGTAAAATAAGCCAGGCGGTGAAAGACAGATACCATATGATCTCACCTATAAGTGGAACCTAATCAACAAAACAAACAAGAAAGCAAAATATAACCAGCAACATTAAAATAAAAAACAAACTGACGGTAACCAGAGGGGAGGAAGGAGGGAGATAACAGAAAAGAAGGGGAAAGGTCATCAAAGAATATGCACACAAGATTCATCAACAAAGCCAAATGGGGGAAGGATTGAGGGTGGGAGGTGGAGGTGGGATGAGCTGGAGAAAGTGGTGACAGGAAAATGTTGACAAAACAAAACAAATAAACAGGGGGAGGTTAAGAATAAAATAGGAAGTTGAGAAGCCAAAGAACTGATATGTACAACCCATAGACATGAACTAAAAGGTGTGGGGATGCTGGGATAGGGTGCAGGGCAGAGAGGATAAAGGGGAGAAAAAAATGGGACAACTGTAATAGAATAATCAATAAAATATACCAAAAAATAAAAAAGCAAAAATAAAAAGAATCATACAATAAAAATAAAAACTCAGTTGAGAATACATAAGAGATCAAGAAGAGAAGCATTTGGTGTTGTTCCCAATTCAAGGTAAAAGTCCATATATCCACCTCAGATTAGGAGACTGAAGCAGAGGTATAGATGTGACACAGCTTTGAGTCTGATGTGACTCATCTGCAGTCTCTACAATCAGATCTTCCTACCTGGCAATTAATTCCTCATCTCTACCAAAAGCCCCCATTGGGGACTTGACTGCTCAAACTCAGAATACCATTTGGAAGCCCGGAAGGAAGGGGTTAAATAAGCATGGTTGGGGCACAGCTGGGAGCCATTAACAATTAAGTTTTTGGACAGAAACCCAGCAGGAAGCTGACAAGGCTCTGCAGAGACACAATGGCCTCTAAAGAGTAAAACCTTGATTCAGAACTGAATGAACTGCCTTTACCAGTGAACCTTCAGCAAAACCTAAGTTCCCTAATTAAGAATGAACAGAAGATATTGGTTAAGAGTTTATATTATGCCTAGCCATAAATCAGCATTCTTAATAAGGGAGATAATGATTGAGTTAATAATTTCTAGAAATATATTTTTTAAAACTACCTAAGATCCGAAAGTGGTCCTGACTTGATTTAAAAACTATAATTGATGAGCCAACATAAGGTACCTTAGCACCTCCAGCCATTTGTCTCTCAGTTCTGTTTCTCTTTTTAATGGTAAGAAGCTTAATTTAGAGATAGAGTAGTAAATCTGGTACTTTACAATTATCTCAAAGAGAATTCCCAGGTCCCATTCTTTTTCAGTTACTTTCTCCCTGCCTCTAATCCCTTCATATTAAGGATCCCATCTTCTACTAATTTCTCTTGTTTCTCTTTCTCCCATCAAGATCTGTACCAGGTACTCATGGTTTCTTAATGTCCTCTGACAAATCTCAATTCATGACAAATTTGCAGAAAACTATGGGTTACTTTATGTAGTATCCCACCAAAATCTTGTGAGAATCTTCTGAAAATCTTTAGTCAATCCTCATTTCTTCCTTCTCCTACTATCTAGTCTGCACAAGTATATTCCATCTCTACCACCCCTGTTGATTCAATCATATTCATTTTAGCACATTATTTTATGTTGTCCACGAGCCATTTATTTGTCTGATGTATAATGTTCTACTAAAGATTAAAAATCACTTGACTGGAAGAACATGTGTAAGATTCAGTTTTATCTTCTATATTTCTTTATATAGGGCTATATATGCATACACAATAAAAAGTAAAGGGTACTAAGTCCTTTCAAAACTGAACTGACCACTTCCACATAATTGAAACTGCCCTGGCTGCTTCAGAAGGTAGTAGGTAGAGGAGAAGCAAAAGAGTTTGTTGATATATAAAATGGTAGGGTTGTTTAAAAAGCCTGCTTTGCATAAGACGCTTAAGAAGCATATAATAAAAGTCAAATGGAAGAATATACAGCCAATGTAATTTACACTGTTTATATAAGACTTAATCCAAAATAAATACAAGGGTGAGAACCATTTCCTTACTTGATCACCATCACTACTAGCTAGCACAACACCTGACACAATGGAGGAACTCAACCATATGTTGAATAAATGATTAGATAATTAATCAAAGATCAATGATATTAGTAGTTGATTAGATTACTCAGGGAATATTTCCCAGATAAATTGGCAAAGTATTAATTTAATAATAGGAAGAAATATAGTTGAGGCTTCATAAAGAATCTCATACTTAGGTGAAAGTTATGGCCTAGAAAGTCATAGGGAAGAGAAGACTGTAGAGTTTTGTTTTTTTTTAAGAGATGGTGTGAGAAGGGTGGTATGAGAAGAGTGATCATAAACCCCCCAAGACTGTGCGCATTGGAGAAGTGAGTATAAAAAAGCTTGGGGTAGAGAAGCTGAAGGAGTCAAGAGTTTGAGAGACCATTAGTAAGTTATGGCAATTAGAAGAGATTAACTGTAACAGCTTTTTTGGATATTCTATCAGGAACAGGAAGATATGAGGAAAGGACAGGGGCTTGCTTTGACTAAATGTTATTAAGAAGTATAATTTTCTGGGACCTAGTCACGCAGACTTCTGTGATGCTACACTCAAACACATATGTCCCTGTAGAACTTGGAAAGCATTTTACTGCCTTCATTTGGAAGGTGAAGCCATTGATCTCAAATCCTAGGAATGTGTTATTTTGTTCTCTTAATAATAATAATGAATTTTCTCAGAGCTAGCAATATACAAATGCAAGAAGCCTGGACTGAGTTGAAAGTGTGAAAAATGCTTGGTCCAAATGATGATTGGGCTTGGAAATCTGTGCCAGTAAGACCAGCTTCTAACCAGTCCAGTGAAGTCATATAATCAGCATTTAAGCTGAAAAATCATCGACAAGTTCTAACAAAGTCTCCCCTGGGGATTAAGTTTTGTCAAGAGCAAAATATTAGATAAGGAGCCACATTACACTGACACCAAGCATTGCTCTCATCCTTTACCTCTGAAATGTCCATTGGAATGTTGTCAGCAGACACAAAGGGGGACGCTGCTGTGTTAGGTGACTATCAACTTATGATCAATGGTCAAGATATTCTGGAAGAGGTGTAAGTAATGCCAATGCACAGAACTTTTGTGATAAAGCTTTTCACTTTTGAGCTATTGCCTCAAATTTTAGCAGAATCTTTGGCTATAAGTAAAATGCAACCTCACATCTCTATCATTTTTTATTTATATTCATTTTTCTGTATAAATTTGACACACATTTGCCAAGGAAAAAATATTTCATAGAAGCATATTTTAATGCTGTAGGTAAAGATTGTGCTTTCTAATTAGAGCCTATAAAAAGCCAGTTCCCACGTGCATGAAAGTCCCCTTGGGTTACCAATAGCAGGCCTTGGAGGAGTGTGGAGAAATTCAGGCGGAATCGTTGGGGCCAATCTCATGCCATCTGCTCAGTATCCTCAAAAATGTTATACCAGAAGGCAGTTCTTCGAGTTCTTACACATCTTTTTGACTTGACTCAGTGTGGCTGATAAAAATAACCTTCATATTTTGAATCACAATCCCATGCACACTTTCCTAAAAAAATTGGGCAAAAGTTTGTTAGTCTCTCTAGTCTCACTCATTGTCTGTCTCACAAACTGCTTAGCTCTACAAATCACTCTCCTTTCTTACTGACTGTATATTAAGAGATGTTGTCATCTTGTTAAAGAGTGTGCCAAGTGGATGTCTCTCTTTGATCACTTGCCCTCTGTTTCTGTGGACTTAGGGTTGGAGCAGCCTCTGCTGTTTGAGTGATTAGTCCCTACATGGTGAACAGAGGAGTTCTTGCTATCAGGGTGAAAGGAATGTCCTTAATTATTTATTACCTACATTCTGTAAACTCAACCCAAATGTAGAAGGATGCAAGCAGAAACCAAAATGATGTCTTATTAAGATTCATAATGTTTTCTCTGAAAAGAACATATTCTTTATCAAGGTCTGAGAAAGTGTTCTTTTCCCTTTTTCTTCAGCGTATGAAATATTTACTTGTTAGGCTGCCTCTGAAATAACCATTTTCCACAAAGCTATAGTGGCCCAGCCCATCAGTGTGCTGGTTAATTAAGTGTGACCTAAACCAACTTGACTTGAGCTCTGCATTAAATGCACAAAACCCATTTGAGCTGACCAGCAGCAGAAGTGGTACTCAGAGAAATTGGAAAGGATTTCTCCCAAATGCTTTCTACTTACTTACAGCACTCAAGTAATGGTTGAAGATTAGCATATGACATGACAGATTACATTAAGTCATGTCTTTCCAGTGCTTTATGACAGCACTATCACATTAGCTTCTTAGCACTGGCACATCGAGGCATGCAAATGTTTTCAGACCCTCTTATTCAAATCTACAAGCTGACATGGCAGCCCTGATATGATTATTAGTCATTTGAGAGACTTTAATTCACGTCATCAGATAACAGGTTCTGCTAAAAGGTTAGAGAAACTGTCTGCTTTTAATGAAGCTCTCAAAAAAGACCCTCAAAGACCCTATTACACACCAAGAGCCTAGTTTGACTTTATTGACAAGATGCCCCCCTACCAAGAAGGAACTTGAGTAGAATAACTAAATAGGCATCCAGGCCTTGGAAATATTGTCCGTTTTTTAGAGAAGATCTTCTTGGTTGGTTGTGGTTTTCTCGTCTTTCACTGTACTTCCTTCAGCCCATTCTAATTTGACTATGGCCTTCAGTACACAGCGTGAATGACCCTCAGACATTTTTAGAATCTGACATCCAATATGAGTCTAACAGGCATAAAGATAATTAGTCCTAGAACATTCATTACAGTTTGGGTATAAACACTGCCATAGCTCACAGTAACGGGTTAATGGTGTCTGGTCAAGCATGGCATGACTAAGTGGTGATGTGATTGAAGATCATTGGAGTTTGTAATCCGTAGTTTGTTTGCTATAAATCGGTTTTGTAGTCAAATGTTTTGTTTTATAATGCAGAGATCTGCACTTAGACCCCCATAGAAATCCTCTTTTCAAAATGCTTCCACATAGATCAATGGAGTTTGGCATCAACGATGATCTTGTTAAGAGTGAAGGAAGATGGCATTAGGGAAATGAGCTGGTACAGTGCGCTGTGATGAGCAGGGAGGCAGAAAGAGACCTCTGCAGGTGAAAAAGGTGTCTGATGAAGGAAGAAAAGAGGAAAAAAACAAAAACAAAAACATTTTCTGAAACATGGGAAAGTGAATGCAAAAACACTTTTTTCCCTTACTTATCTCTAAAAAAAATTTTAAGGTCCAAAACAGTGAATACCGAAAAACCACTGCTGTAGAGCTTCTAAAGAGCAAACAGTAGGTATTGAACCATGTCTAGAAACTGTTGTTTTAAAAAATGCTCAGTGTCAACTTATTCACTGAGATTTCTAGAGGGAAGAAAAATATATCTACAGTTTAAACTAATCTGTAGCCATTCTAGTCTCTAAGAAAATATTCAAAATTATTGGATTTGTGGTTGATTTCACTTCTTTTTATGCCTAGGTAGAAAACATTGCCTTAACTAAATTACACATTTAATACACTTCATCTTATCTTTTTCTCCAACTTTCATTTTTCCTTGAGTCTCTTCAATTTAATAACTATTTTAAATTTAATTTTTATTTTTAAAAAATTTAATGAATTTATTGGGGTGACATTGGTTATTAAAATTACATAGGTTTCAGTGTACAATTCTATAACACATCATCTGCTTATTGTTTTGTGTGTTCACCACCTCAAATGAAGTCTCCTTCCATCATCATTTGTCCCCCCTTTACCTTCTCCTAACTCCCTTGACCCTTTTTTCTCTGATAATAACAGCTATTTTTGAGATCTTGTATATGTTCTATCTCTGTCCTTCTTTGGTGCTTTTCTTCTAACCTAAATTATAGTATCTTGGCTGAAAAGGTAAGCTACCAAATAAGGGAAATATAAAGGGGCATTGATAAACTACAGTGCAAACAAGTTCTAATTTAACTACAAGCTGCTCTAAGAAAATGGTTTGAAGAGAGCAAAGAAATCAAGAAAAAGGCATTATATTCTATAAATCAGAACATTCTCTACCCTCCTCCTTCCATCATGTTTTTGCACCTTTTGCACACGTACCCTGCCAGTTTGTTATTATGAATCTTCACACTGCTAGTCCCAGTTTAGATGTACACTACGTGTTTGACAGAAGATGCCTCTCTGGAGAATTTCAAAGGCCATCAGGAAAATGCCACTAACCTTCCCCTGCCCACTCAGTGCTTCCTACCACTCTGACCCACAGAGGAAGATCTCAGTGGACATTTAACTTGTGTAAGCATGTTGTATCTGCCCTATGCTAGATTCTGTTCAGGGCTAGAAACTCAAGCCAAAAACGCAGTGTTTGTCTTTTATTGCCCTCTCCATTCAGGCTGCAAAGCAAAGGAGGTGAACAATTCTCTTTTCTACAGGCTGATTTGATTTTGTGAAAATTCTACTTTCTCTGTATTATAAAAGCAATAGCGGGCCTCTCCTTAGTACCCCTAAATTCACTTTCCATTTTGGTTCATGTCTCTTCCCGCCCCCTAAGTCTTTCAAAGACATTTTATTTTTCCTCTTTCAATTAGAGCTGACCTCCTTTTCAATTTCAATCACACTATTAAAAAAAAAATCTTTCTTTTCTCTTTCAGTGCTTTGCTCTGAAAATAACTAGATCCCAAGTCCCAAGGATGAATGGTATCTTATTTATCTCTGTATGCCCACTACCCCACACCAGTACCTGAGATATGCCATGTAATCATTTAGGGATTGAGTGAATTAGTAAATAGAGAAATAACTTTGCAAACTGTCATAACTCTGCAGAGAGCTGTTTTCTCATTTCTGATTGCATCCTCCTTTGCCTCTCCTAGCAAGATGGCGTTTCTCTTTCGATGGAGACTTCTGCCTCCCTGTGATCCTCACCATGTACCTATATATGTGTAGGAACATGTGTGTATCTGTATCCCATACCACAGATCAGGCATTTAGTAATTTTGGACTCGTAGACACTTGCCCGTGGATTGAGGTAAAATTATGAGCAACATACAGCAACTGTTGGTTCTCTAATCTCCTCTGCCTCTTCACCGTAGCAGCCACCACTGGCACTGGGTATGGTCACTGCACAACCTTCCCTTTGATACTGGTACCTGATCCTCCCAATATTTTTGAAATAACATAACACATGTTCTGAATGTGTTCTTGGCTCACCTGCTTGTTCTATGGGTCTCAGAGACCAAGTCCTGGCTCTTTGGTCTCCAAAACATATAAAGAGTACACAAATAATTTACGGGAATATCATTTGGAAGCCAACATTTAACATTCCCCCAAATTTGTACTGGCTTAAGCCAATTTCCAAACACAGTGATCTCCCATTTTTATTCCTCTCCATTTCAGGGTTTTAAAAGAAAACAAACATCTGCATGCATAGATTAGAGCCCTCCCATAAACACATGTTTCTATCAAAACCAATCAAAATGGAAAAAAGAAAGAACAGAATATTCTACATTTTCCTTTAGATCTGATGTCTGATTTTCATTAGGTTTAACCTTATTTCTTTTAGATCCTAGGCAATGACCCAATATTTATTTTCCTGGCTGGGCCCTGTTCTTGCCAATATTTCATTCTGGCTCCTGGAGGCCTTGCTGAGGAGTTCAAGGTTCTCACACTCCCTTTTCTCTTCTGCTGCCCTTGGAGACACACATTTGTCACGTGCATCTTTCGTTTCATCTCAGAGTTAATTCCGAGCCCTTTCTTTCCTCCTATTCACTACTTCTTAATTTTTCCCTTTCTTATTGGATTTATGACTGAATACTTTAATTTATTCATCATACAATGTCTTTGTAACTAGTTTTTTCTAGTAATTTACACTGGACCATATGCTTTCCGCTGCTGCCTCCTATTATATTGATCTGTAAAGCTTCTGGGGGCAATGATTAGCATGAAAGAAGCTCTGCAAATGAAAGTTATATTGTATCTTATTTGTTCTCTTTTAAACAAAATATATTTCAGAGTTCTTCAAGTGGTATCAGATGGTTTTTAATTTTTGCAGGGTTTTGTATGATTCCCATCATATATATTTAGTTACATGTAAATATATATATTTAGTTATATATATTATATTTACAGGGTAAGGCAAAGTAAGTTTACAGTTGTTCATATGGAAAATAATACAATAATTGATAAAAAATACTACAAGAATAAACTCTGTGTTCCACGTACTCACAACTGTAAACCTACTTTTGCTACATGCTGTATATATATATATATATATACCTTTTGTGAAACTCAAAACAAAGCATTCTTTTTAAAAATGTACATTGACTTGAAGTTTATATAGTCCTCAGAATCAGCTCACTAGTATTTTGTAGACCATGCTAATTCATGAAGTCAAAACTTCTCCTAGAATTCCTTATACAAGGAGCTGAAACCACATAGCAATTAGTTGTGTGCAAAAGGTATTCTCTGTTAGATCTGTCTGATCCATTTGCATAGGTCATATGAGATAAGATATTGGTTAACTGTAAAGATGGTACAAATACCAATACAGAAATTGTAAGTATACTTCAGGGGTGGTACTTACCTCTCTAAGTTCTGATTTCTTCTTGTATAAAACAAAGGTAACATTAATGCCTTCCCCTGGCCTCTCCCAGAAGGACACCGGAGGAAATGAGTGCAAACACACTTTATCCATAGACAGAATTTGATGAAATATGATAAATATTATTTAAGAGATAAAATGTAATAGTCATATTCTTTGTTCTTCAGGTTTCATGGGGAATAATGTACATTTATTTGAATTTCATGAACAAAGCCTTGGCTGGAATTATGTGTGCCAACTAGTAACATGATATGTCAACTTAAAGATATCAATGAGCCAAAATTATTCAGTGTCACTGTTTGTAAATAAGATTTTAAAATTTGTGATTTTCCATACTCAACAAAATGATATAATAATCAATAAGTAGTCCCACCATCCCTAAGTTGTCTTTCATGGAGTATGGCACATTGAATGCTGGGAATTTTGCATCCCCCTGTCATTTTAGGAATTAATCCTGGACCTAGCTTGTAAATCTGAGGATACACTTTCTCAAGTCAGAAGAGAAGCCAGCCACTGTAAGCCCAGGAGAAAAGGTTGGAATAACAGTTTAACTAATTGAATTGGACCATAGGATCGCAAAGCCTTCATCAACAGAACTCAGAGTTCAAATGCACATACATGAAAGTTCATTTTATAAAACAGATACAGATGGAGCTATTGGAGTTGAAATAGGGGTGGGTATCTACAGCTCTTGTCACGTGAACTCTGCTCATCCCATACCATGTCAACATCCTGCATTTAGAGACCCTAATGCACCTCAGAAAACCATTGTATGAAATGATTTGCTGTATTCCTTCTGACTTCTTCCTAGGAAACCTTTTTCCTCCTCCACCTTACATCATTCAGGACCTAGCTCAAAGGCATTTTTGTATTCTCTCCACCAGTCTCAAAGTTTTCTTCTCTATTCTTTTTATTTTCAGAAATTTAAGAAATATTATGGAAAAACAATAAAATAAATGATTATAGTCCTACCACCTATTATTAGTAACATTTTGTCTTACATGCTTTTAATATTTTTAAGAAATGAAAATTTATTTATATATATTTAAGAATTTATTACATATAAATATATAATATTACTTTTTGTGTATGTTCATTTAGTAATAATTATTTTATTAAATATTAAATAATGTTTATTTCTCTCCCAGAGGCATCCATTATTATGAATTTACTGTGTATACCACTCATCTATATTTTAGTCCAAAACAAAACCAAACCTACCTATGTTTCCATAAATAATATATGGTATCTCTTTTATTATGATTTTATAATAAATGTAATGTTCTGTTTCTTGTTTTTTATTCCCGCTTAGGATTCTATAAATAAGATATAATAGCCAGGTTGATTTTTTTTAACTGTGTATAGTTAAAAAAATCTTCATATGAATAGTTCACATTTTACTTACATGTTTCCCTACCTATGAGCTTTTAGGAAGTTTTTCCCCTCCATTTAAAAAAATCTTAAGTGTATACTTTTATAGTTTTTTTGGCTGTCTCTTATTTTCTATAGCTGTAAGAGTCCCTCTACAGTGTATACCTAAAAGTGATATTGTTGGACCTAGGGTATTGACTTCACGCGGTATACCAGAGGCTGCCAGACTTTCTTCAAAATGTTGGTAATATTTCACCACTTAGAGTGTTCATTGACAATATTATAGATTTTTTAATTTTAAACTTGTTTTACATTTTGATTAATAAAAAATACTATAGAGGAGTTTCCAATATTTGAGGATTATAATCTTTATTTGGAGGTTATAATTTGTATTGCCTGGATTATCACTGAGTTTGAGAATTTAAAAAATATCTTATGGTCATTAGGATTTTTTTTTCTGTGAATTGAAATTTGGCACTTCATTTTATTTTCTGACTTTGATGCTTATCTTTTTTTTTTACTGTTTGTTTTGGGTTTTTGGTTTTTGGGTTTTTTTTAGTATATTCTGGAATTGTTAATCAATTATCTATTATAGCCGGGGAAGAACAAAAAATACCAGAATTTATTTATAAAAAAAATTATATATTTAGTCTTACATGTTTAAACTTCAATCACCTTCAAAGTACTCTCCATTTGATGCAATACACCTATCAAGACATTTTTTTCCACTGCTCAAAACAGTTTTTGAACTCATCAATTTTGATGCTAGCCTTTTAGTGCTTTCTACCATTTTGTTTGTTTGTTTTGTTTCGTCTTTTCCGTACCAGCAAAATGTTTTCCTTTCATGACTTTTTTCATCTGGGAAATCAAAAAAAGTCACGGGGCACGTGATTGGGTGAATAGGGAGGGCAGGGCATGGGAGTCATGTCATTTTTGGTCAAAAACTGTTGAACACAGTGCAGTGTGGGCAGCTGCACTTATAAATCTCTCCTCACAAAATGAGCAAATGTATTGGAAGAATCTTCAAAAAAAAAATTCACTAAAGCCAAACACAGCCTCTCGCAACAATGTTAGTTGGTACACTGATACAGATGGGTTCTTAGAACACTCACCTGGCTGGGGAAGCCTGTACTACAAAGGACCCGCCCTCCAGGAGATAATTCTAGCTTTTTTGAGTCTCTCCTTGTATATTACAAATACCTTCTCCAGTCTGTCTCCATTATTTTATTTTTGTATTATTATTATTCCCCATTTATAGGCAAAAGAATAGGCTAGAAGAGAGTTGAGAAATGAATTCTAAAAATTCACATGGACGAGCAAAATATTTGCGTAATCAAGACAATTTCAAGTAGATGAGCAAAGAGGTGGTGCGGTTGTGGAAGTTTCTTGCAGCTGCAGGACTAAAGTTTCCATGTTTTTGCTGCCTATCTGGGCCAAGGGCTAAACTTGGCTTTTAGAGGACATACACCTTCATTGCCACATGGCTTCCTCTATGTTCAAGCACAGTAATGGAGATTTTCTTTCATAAAATCCTCCTCACTCCAAATTTCTGACTTCAGGAAGAGCCCAGTCCCTTTTTTAAAATTCACCTAATTAGGTCAGGTCTGTCCAAGTCTTGTTACTTGAAGGTCAATTGATTTGAGACCTTAATTAGATCTGCAAATCCCTTCAGCAGCACCTAGGTAGTATTTAGTTAAATGACATGGAAGGTGTATGCATCAGGGGGCAGGTATCTTGGAGGCCATTTTAGAATTCTACTTACTTTCGAAGGTCCATTTTATCCTTTTTTCAATGACAATTCCCTTTAAATCTATGGTTTTCAGCCAGGGACAATTTTGCCACCCTGGGGGTATTTGGCAATATGTGGAAACATTTTTAAGTTGTCAGAACTATGGGAGAGGCTGCTACTGGTGTCTAGTAGAGGGCAAATGCCACAGTGCACTGCATTGCCTCCCACAACAAAGCATATCTTTCCTAAAATATTTGCAGTACTTAGGTTTACAGACTTTGCTTTACATTTCTATTGCTTTGCTAATAGACTTTGATTAGTATTTACCTGGTCTATCTTCTCCCCCACCGTTATTTGGTAATTTCTTTATGATTTGTTTTTAAACTAGTGTCTTAAAATAACATATATCTGAAATTTATTTTATCTAATATGAGAGTCTCTTTTGTAACCCAAGAGTTTACTACTTCTATGAGTTATTACTTATATATTTATTCTTAGCCCCAAACCTTGGCTTTTTGCCCCTTTGTTTTTACTTTTTGTTGGATGATAAGATTTGCCTGTTTCTTTCACCCCTTCCTCCTTGGAAAGTTGAATATTCCAGGTTTATTATTTTACTGGTAAATGTTTCCTTGAATGAATATTTCTCTAAACAAGCTAGAATAAATCAGTATTTTTATTTTGTTTTTGAACGAGATAAAATCACTAGCATATTTTAAACTTCCCTTTAAGTTGATATTCTTTTTAATTTCCAAGTTGTAATTTATTCTTTCTTGTTTTCTAATGAATTTTATTAAGTAAAAAAGAATTATTAATTAGTGTTTTATCATAGTTATTATTCCTTATTATTTATAAATACTAGCAATGACAGTATATCATATTCATAATCATTTCTGCTTTATATTTACCACTTTTCTTTATAGATGTCTTGTATCATCTATTTTTATTCTAGCATCCCACACTTTCTCCTTAGTATACTTAACATTGTGGAAGTAATTTTAAAGTAGTTATTTCAGCGAGGACCCGTGGATAGTAAACTTAATGATCTCTAAGTTGCCTGTTAATATCTTTATTTTAATCTCAGTTTAAGTAATAGTTGGGCTTGTTTTTTAATTCTAGGTTCATGACAATTTTTGCTCATGTTAAAAATATATTAATTAGATTATATTCAGATGTATCTAGTGGCTAACAATGCGGGTTGCTAAATTTACTGCCATTTCCTTTGGGCTAATCTCTCTCTCCTCTACTGGCTGTTGTGATTCATTTCCTTATCTATGATATTCTATGATCACTTGTAGTGTTTCTAAGCATAGGCCTATTTTGGATTCTACCAAGCATTCAATGTATCCTTTCAATTTAAATTCCTGTTTTTGTCATATCTGAAAATTTCTCAACTGTTTCTCTTCAAATATTATCTATTCGCCATTCTTTCTGTGCTCTAATTTCAAAACACCTATCAAAAGTCAATGACTTCTCCCTATGCCTGCCAGTAAATACAGCTAGGAAACCCTGGGCACAACATAAAATAATCATTAAGACTAGTGGAAAGTGAAGAGAAAAAGGCAGGTAGTTTACATACTTCAGGACCTTAGAAACAATATAGTGGTGAATTCTACATGCTTTATTTTGACCACATGTATCCTAGACTGGGTACTGGAGGAGCCAGTGACCCAGAAACACCACGGGTATAAACAAGAAAACACCGACCCCCACAAAAAAAAAATGCCGACTTCTTCTATCCGAAAAACTAGAGAAAGAGTAACCTAGCAAAACAGAAAACTTTTATACAATAACACCTTATTCCAGACACCACAGAAAAATCTATGTCTGAACCCCAACTTCTCCCTAGTGGGGTTTCTAGACTCCGTTGACTCTGGTCACCGTTGCCTGACTGGAATAAGGTATTTTCCTGGCCCTTGTCCACCAGGGCTACACCAGAGGAGGCCAAGTTTGAAATGAGGATTTTTAACCTATGAATAGTAACAAGGAAACTTCCACCTCTGTGATATTGGTGGCCAACATGTGGGGAGCCTCGACTTCCCCCATTACCTGGTGCAAATAAGACAACTTCTCTCCTCTCTGGGTGGTATCAGAGGAGACCTAGTGGAGAGTCAGGACTTTTACCACCTTTCAGAGGTAATGAAGTCTGCCTGCCACCGCAGTGTTAGCAGAGGCCATGTGGAAAACCTAGACTCCCACTCTTACCAAGCAATAACAACGAAGTGGTGCTTCCCCTCCCCTCTTGTGCAGCATCAGAGGAGGCCTGCTAAACAGAAGACTTAAGTAAAATGGAGTCTCAAAACATAATATGCTAAATTTCCAGGGTACAATAGAAAATCACTCATTATACCACAAATGAAGGAAATCTCAATTTGAATGAGAAAAGAGAATCAACAGATGTCAACACTGGGATGATACAGATATTGGAATTATTTAAAAGCAGTCATAAAAATGCTATGAATGAACAATTATAGAGAAGCTTGAAACAAATGAAAGTCTTAGCAGAGACATAAAAATATAAAGAAGAACCAAACTGAAATTTTTGAATTTTTGCATTGAAATACATTGAGGTTGTTTTTTTGTTTTTTGTTTTAGTTTAGATACATTAAATTTAAATATTAAAAAAATACACAATAACAAAAATAAGAAACTTAGCAGGTGAGTTCAATAGCAGAATTCAGAGGACAGAGAAAAGAACCAGTGAACTTGATGATAGAACAATATAAATCACCCAATCCGAAGACAGAAAAAAAAAGACTGAAAGACTTTCTAGACTGAAAGAGAAAAACGTAAAGAACAGAGTCCAAGGAACCTCAAAGGCTACACCAAAAGTTCTAGTCTTTGTGTAATTCAAGTTCTAAGGGTGGGAGTAAGATAGGACTAAAAAAGTATTTAAAAAAGATAATGGTTGGAAATTTCTCAGATTTATAAAAGCAAATTTAAAACAAAACATAAATCCTTAGATTCAAGATGCTAAGGAAACTCAGAATAAACTAAATATATATATATACCAAGACATATAATAATTAAACTTCTAAAAAACTAAAGACAAAGACAAAAGTCCTGAAAGCAAGAGAAATGGTGCTTTACCTATAGGGAAAAACAATTTGAATGACAGTGATTTGTAGATCTACCAGAAATCAAGGTCAAAATCAACAGTAATAAGTCAAGTTTATAATATGTGCCCTTGACATGATGTGATGAAATGGCATTTTGCCCCTGTGGATTCCCTTCTAAAAATTATAACTCCAGTCTAATTATAAGAAAAAGATCAGATAAATCCCAGTTGAGAAATACTCTGTAAAATACTTGACCAGTATTCCTCAAAACTGTTAAGGTCATCAAAAACAAAGAAAGTCTGAGAAATTGTCATAGACAAGAGATACCTAAAGAGACATGACAACTACGTTAGTAACTTAAATGGGGTCCTAGAATAGAAAAAAAAAAGACATTAGGTTAAAAACTAATGAAATAGGAATAAAGTGTTAATTTTAGTTAGTAATAATGTATCAGCATTGATCCATTAATTGCAACAAAGGTACCTTCATCTCAATGAATGATATTAATAATAGGAAAAATTCAGTATGGGGTATATGGGAACCACCTTTGCAATTTTTCTGTGACTCTAAAACTGTTCTAAAAAATAAAGTTTATTTTAAAAATAAATAAATTATCTAAATATAAAAATTAAAGGATAATAATTTCCAATCACTATGTTGTACACCTGAAACTAATATAATATTGTATTTCACTTGTAATTAAAAAAAATACTTTTAAGACAGTTTGGCAGAGTGGATTAAAAACATGACTCAAGTATATACTGTCTATGCGAAACTCAGTCCAAATAAATAGATTTAGGTAAATTGAAAATAAAGTATTGGAAAATATATAAATCCAAAGAAAGCAGGAGTGGTTATATTAATATCAGAATAAGTAGAGCTCAGTGAAGAAATTTATAAATTGCAAGGACACATTCATACAGTTATGCACATATATTACGATAATGTTAAATTCCTAGTCTTGATATTATATGAAATATAATATGTAAAATTATATTCCCCCATAGGAGAAAACTGGGTAAAGGCTATATATAGGACCTCAGTTCACTATTTTTTCAAATTCTTGTGAATCTATATTTATTTTTAAAACTATCAGGTGTTGGTTGCAGCTTCTTATTTATTTTTTAAATTTCTTGACTGTTCTTTTATTGGTCCCATTTCCCATTTCTCTGTGTTCTTTTAGGGGGGATTTCCTCTGTTCTATATTCCAATTAATTAATTCTCTCCTTAATCATGTCTCTTCACCTATCTATTAAGATTTTTTGAAACTGGCTATATTGTTATTTATTTTCAAGTTTTTTTATGTCTACCTCATTGCTTATTCTTGCTTCATAATCTCACTGCTATAATTTATCTCCATTATCTCTAACTCCTTGGGAGTAAATTTTTCCCTTTCTTGCCCATTGTCTCTCATGGGCAGTGAAATTCTTCATAATCTATGATTGCCTTCTTCCATGTGTGGCCTAGTTTGGGTGGCTCTCAATGTGGTGCTATGTAATTGGGCCCTACAGCTTTTTCATTAATATCTCCATTGTTTACTTTCCCACACCACACAGCTCAAATCAGAGCCCAACTCCTGAGTTTGGATTTCCCTCCATCACAGATTATCATTTATATTAATGGGTCAAGGTGAGCACCCAGCTAGAAGATAAATAAATTCAAATTCGCTTTTGTGGAAGTAGCTTGTTCTTCACTCCTAACTTTAGTCTGAGATTACAGTTTTACATCACTTTATACACAGGTTGCATTTTCAGCTATTATCATCATGTGATTGTTAAAATTTCTAAGTTTTCTTCACAACCCATTGGACTTCTAATTAGTACTGTTGGTATCCGAAACCTGTTTTGTACCTGAAGTTTCCCCTTTCTTTCATTCAAGATCAACTACATGTTTGTGAAAAAAATAACTATTTTAATTGGCATTTCTAGCATTTGAAACAGAAGAGAAGGATATTTAATATTTACTCAATATCATCAGTTTGTCCAAAAATGTTTCTGTATATTACCTTTTACCATGTATTCCTGGGTTTATCCAAGGTGTCTTTCCTCTCTTAAGGCAGGAACCATTGCTCATTCAACTTTCTAATCCTTATGACACCGATAATATTTCCTAGTCCAGAGTAAGTTCTTGTTGAAAAAACATGCATTAATTAAAGGATTAAATGACTAGACAAGTTTTTTTCTTACCACACCCTACTTTTGATAAATACCTCCGTTTAGGCATATAATTCACACAAGATTTATTATCTCTAGATGTCTCAGATTCTGTTAACTTTTCCAGGCCAACAGAGACATAGAGCTGAGTAAAACAACACAATAAAACCTTCACAAAGTCATTAAGTCTTTCCACTCACTCCCAAGTCTATACCATGTTTTAAACTGGCTCCATAATTTCTACCTGACAGCAATTTAGAGAAAACTGTACATGTCGACTAATATCAGTGGGACATTAGTTTACACAGTTAGTCAAGAAGCAGCCTCCAGACATAGAAGAGGGGGAATCCGAAAAAAACAAAGAAGCTATAGGAAGCAGCAAAACGAAGGGCTAATTCTGTTTATTTTTAATGGTTGTAAACTATAGCTTGAACAAATATTTGTCTAGGTACTATAGTCTCTGTAATGTTTTTTCCTCCCTCAAATGTTTCGTTTTGATTTGTTTTTCAGGAATTGTACTAAAAATAAACCTAAGGGTTTGTTTTTAACATCATGCTGAGACTCTCATCTTTTTTAGTCATTTCATTACATATATTATAATAATCATTAGTTGACTCCAGAGCATTCTGGCCATGCAAGGCTGTCCTCACTTGACTCAGGAACCTTTACAGCCTCATCTTCCATTATAAAAGCTACTCTGTTCTCACATCTGACTTCTCAGAATTGTCTAGACAAGTCAGGTATCCTTCATGTGTCTGTCCTTAAGCAGTTCACTCTGGAAAAAGAAATGGTCTTCTCCTTGTCTGCCTGGCAAATACCTACCCAAACTTCAAAGCCAGGCTCTAAAGCTACCCCTCACTGTTTTCTTCTTAGGCAACATTTAATCTTTCTTAGAAATTCTCCCATGGACTTTTATGAAAGTCTCTAATTTAACAATTATAATATAAAATAGTGTTATGGGTCTCTCTTGGGCAGGAGCCTAGTCCTTTTTAAAGGCAGGCATTTTCAGGGCAATAATTGACACCTAGTACATACCCAACAATATTTGATACAACAAAACTATTTCCAGGAACTTTGATACATAAGGACCATTTCTCCATGGATTTTGGCCCTCAAATGAGCAGGTGGCGGTCCTGGGTTGAGAGTTCAGCAACAGATCCCCTCGGTGTGCTAGGGCCTCTCAGCTTTCTCCTCTAGGACTCTTGGTTGCCTGATGCCTGTATGTGCTCATTTCGGCCTTAGCTGACCAGTGAATATTGGGCCCATTACCAGAGCAACCATATCATCTATCACAGAATGAAAGCAGGCTCTGTTAATAATTATGCTTGCACAACACGTATAAATTAATGCTATTCTGAGCAAACTGAGATATATGACCACTCTACCTATTAGCTGCTTAACCTAGCGTGGTTTGCCTGATATTTACAGCCCAGTATTTTTCTAACTAAAGGTCGTATTCTTTTGTAATAGCAACCACCACTTAGGAAACACCCAATGTAGACTAGACTCTATAATAAACTACTTCTTTTTGACAGATGAGGAAATTAAGGCTATAGACTAAGTGACTTGGTCAAGACCACCCAGCTACGAACTGGCAGATACAAGATTTGAACATTGGTCTGTCTAGCCACAAGGCATCTTTCTTTTTTGCCACTCAGTCCTTATTTTATACCACACCAAAGGGTCATGTAAATTCTATTGCTCTAGGCAATTTTTACAGTATGAAAATCTCCCTTAACATAAGTGAGACATTTGCTAGCCTTGGAAACATTTTAGATGACTTAAAATTTTCTTTGTTATGATAAGATTTAAACTGAAGAGCCTAGACTTTCATTTTCACCACACAACTTTCTAGGTGTTCCACACCTGTCTTATTTCTTTCTCTCTGTCATCCTTACTCTCTCATCCTTTTTTATCTACTATTTCCCCCCTCACTATTAAAAGTCCTTTGTATGACTGAGATTCTATGAATCTCTTACTCAGAAAAAAAAGTTTATGTGTTGATTCAGCTCTTCAGTATGTTAATACATGGGGCTCACAGCAATTTGACACTGTACACCTGATAAAATACAGGTTGGGTGAATTGTAGTTGTTATATTTCCCTAGGTTGCTAGACGGTTAACACTTACAGACAAGGGTGCAGCTCCAAGGATAAGACCAGTTTTTACAGGGTTTAGAGAAACCCCAGGTTGGGTCTGGATTAATCCCTTCTGTTAGCAGCACTTACTGCTTTTCCAGGCCTTCAGTGTGGCAGAGCTTCCCACCAACAGCGAAAAGCTCAGAGGCCTGACTCAGTGGCCACAAGTTTCAGGTGTGATGTAGGAAAATGCTTGAGATAAGAGACAATAAAAGTGGTAGGAACTGTGAAAAATCTATTGTACGGGAGGTGAAAGGGGAGAGATTAACTCAGTAAGTTGTCAGCTCATTTTCTTACTGTGCTATCATGAGTTTTAAGTAAAAAAAAAAAAAAAATCTGTTTGATCTCTTGTATTGGAGATGTATTTCAAGGCCTGTATCTGTCACTGAAATCTACAAAGCGTGCTTCAGCTATAAATCTTTATCCTTGAATGTACACATGCAATTATCTTAGAGAGATCTGGCTTCCATAAAAATGACAATTGTCATTCCTGGTCTTGCTTTCCTTTATAATGTTTATGTTTTAAAAATAACCTTCAGTTGATAGGTAACAGAGGAATTTATGCCATTATCATATTAAATATCATATCTTTAGATGTCCTTTAGTAGTCAGGAAAAAAAAGCAGTCTTTTCTCTTAAACTTTATTTCTTCCAGCGGGGCAGCACTGGAAAGTCATCAGTAAAATTACTTTACAAATTAAATGTCATGAGATTTCATGGGTTAGAAACATTTTGGATGAACATGCATCCTGACTGTGATGTTGTTTCTAATTATGAGTATAATAGTAGTTTGAGACAATGAGCTATTTCCTCCAAGCTGTTGTGTTATTGTCCAAAAATTGTATAATTCTGCCATTGCCAGACTTGGATCTTCACACCGCCCTAAGTTCTCACTGTTTAATGACTCTGCCCTGTATTGGAGACCTAGCGGTGCTTTTTAAACTGAACTGAAAAGAAGCTTTAAAAAAACTTCAAATGTAAGTCAATACGGTAGGATCCAATTGTTGTGGGAACTCTCATGACTTTTGTACTCAGGTAAGTCAGGCCATGATTCTGTGGGGCAGGGACTGTGCCTAGCATGTTCTGTAGCACATTGTAGATATTAATAAACTTTTTCAAATAAATTAATGATATTTATTTTGACAATAATAATGATGGTTAACATCTTGTATGCTCCCAAGACATGGGATGCTGTTCTCATGGTTGCATATACATTGTCTTGTGGGTTTTTTTTTTCTCATTAAAACTCTACGAGATAGATTTACAAATGAGAATTGTAAAGCACAGAGAAGTTCAGCAACTAGTCCAGTTTCTCAGATGAGATAGGTAATAGAGCAAACACACAAACATTTTGGCCTGAGTCCAAAGCCCGTGCTCTCAGTACTACCTTGTGTTGAAAGAACGTTTTGATGTTTCTATATTAACTAACTGCCGGTTTAATAGCTTTTGTTCCAATGTTAATGGTCATAATAATATGTGGTTATTTTGTGTCAAACCTAATACATATACTTGCCATAATTTATTTCACTTTAATCTTTCACCAGCTCAGAGATTGTTACCATTCTGATGATACTGAAGCAATGTCTGCCATAGAAACTGGGAGCTGGCCCCAGGGTCATATAATCATAGAATTGGCAACAGAGGGTCTTATTTTTATATATATATATATTATTTATATATATATATAATTTTATACACAAAAAGGAAGTAATACATGTATAGATAATTTAATTTAAAGAATTAATTGCCTCACTGTTACTGAGAAGCCGGTGGGTATAGATTCTGTGAGGCAGGCAGAGAGGCAAGAGACTGAGGCTGCAGTGTTGAGGTGCAGACGATGAGACTGATTATGAAGATCTAACTTTGGTGTCTACTAAACATCCCACCAAACTGCATCCAAAGAAGAACCTTCAGTGACCCACAAGGATCCTCAAACTGTACTAGTAGGAGCTTCCCATGACATGGGAAAAGAGGCTGGTTTTGGGTCAACGGTCCACACTTCCAGTCACCTTGCCTTGGTGTCCGTAAGCCCCCCGCCCCGGCCATGGATTATAGCCTAAGGTGTGTGGGACTGGTGGGGATGTGCCCACCAGAAACTTATGCCTGTTCTCTAGGCACAGTCTGGATACCCTAGACTCTGGACTTCTTTACTCAAATGGCCTGAACCTAAACAGTCTTCTCCCCCAAGCTTTATCATGCAAGGGTATACCACAAGGCCGGTTTGCAGAGATTGTGGGAGCTGGAACTGGGAATCGAAAGAAAGGTGAGCCGATCACAGGTTGGATACCAGGGGCAGGGGACCAGGAACAGACCTACCTCATTCCAGAATTGTCCACCACAAACTCTGAGGAGTTCAATAATTTGAACTAGATTTGAACATGTTCTTCCCAATTGTTATGAATATATACTTAACACAGTAAAAGGATAGAAT
This sequence comes from Mormoops blainvillei, assembly GCA_004026545.1. Lineage (NCBI taxonomy): Eukaryota > Metazoa > Chordata > Mammalia > Chiroptera > Mormoopidae > Mormoops > Mormoops blainvillei. The sequence continues at coordinate 56,150 of PVJD01005539.1, read as the reverse complement.
GCATTTTATTTAATTATTGTTTAGTTTCATTTATAATGCTTTATTTTAAATATTTAGATATATGGTTTCCATTTACATGCTTTCCCTCTCCACAAATGTTAAGGCAAGCCTCTCCTTAGGACCCCTTGATGACCCCTCAGTATTACTGGAGGAGATGAAGAGGCTGCGTGCACAGGGAGACCCCAACCCATCTTTAATCAGAACAGTGCTTTCATTTGCATCTCATGTCAGATTTTGTTGGATAAAAGTAACTTGGTTGGTTTAAAAATAAATGTTTAGAACCCCCAAACAATTATGATATTAAAACTTAAAAAGACCTTAAAAGTCTTCAACTAAAACTCGCTGATTTTACTAATGAGGAAAACAAGGCTCATGAAAGACGAGAGAGTTTTCGAATCCTTGCCTAACGCGCTCTGGCACCTCGGCTGTGTTTAAGGTTGTCTTCGCCGGGCTCACCGAACAGGCAACCTGAATAGCGGTAGGGAAGAATGTCACGTTTCCTTTAAGATACCCACCATGCCTTTTCAAGTACTTCATTATACCCATTTCCATGGCCCAGTTAGTCAGAGTTCTCCCCCTTTGCACTCATATTTATTGAAATTTAGACACAAGAAGACTCACCATTTAGTAAGAATAAAAATTATATGGGTTTATACTAAACCCATTCTCTAAGTATAAAATTAAGTATTGCATGGTGAGTAAATAAGGGAGGCATTTTGTATGTACATTGGGTCTAAAGCAGGGGGAGTTTTACGGTATTGGATATTACACAGCGTTTGTGCCCATGAGGTTCCTTCTGGAGATAAAGAGTTATTAATAATATAAGCTATCTAGAAAGAGTTGAAGTTTCTCACTTCTTTCTGCCTTTTCAGGTTGCAGAGAGACTGGAAGAGCAACAATCCCACCTAACAGTGATCTCAGATTTGCCATTCCCCTACCCATGAAGCAGTAGAATCTTCTTGGAAGATTTCTAGAGGCTAGAGGAGCCTGTTCTACAGTACTGGAATCTTCAGCTTCATTCTTGAGAAACCAGAGACCTAGCATCCATCCTCCGGGAACTGAGCGCATCTTCACAACCACTACTTTTCTCAATCCTCCCCAGCCCATTCCCCTTTCTGGACTTGATGCCCACTGTTGCTTTTTTCAGTCTTTCTCTTCTCTTAGCTTTCCTCGCCTCCCCATGGCCACTCTCCACAGGTGACCCAACTTCATTTTCTGCAAGACTCTGAGGTACTCATTCTTCTGGTGTCCTCGCCATCATGTTTTTATCATCCCACATTCAATAGCTTAGTTCTCATTTGCTCAGGGTGGTGATTGAACTACTATGGGAGTGATGCCGATGTTATCTAAAGCTTTCATCTCTATATGCTGAAAGCCCAGAGTCCCCCTGGCCTGAGGCTTTGGGGACACAGAGCTCTCTGTGGATGACTTTCAAAATTTGTGCAGGAAACAACACCATATTTGGCTCTAGATAGTGTACAGTGTGGAACCAAGGAGGACAGTGGAAAGAACAATGCGGATAGAGCATCATTTCTGGGTTGTAACAAACCCTACATGCAGAGGAACCCTAGTTACTAGTTTGTTGAGTTCAGACATTGTTTTCTAACATGCGTGGCAATGTGAGTAAGCAACCAGTATCTAATTATATATGTTAGAAAAATCTGGTGATAATCCTGATGCTTGTAGGTTCTAGGAACTAACAAAATGGGAAGAAATATTGTAAAAGCATGATTTTGTAAAAGTATAACCATTATAGCAATTACTCTGTGCTATTTGGTTCTGATATCTTATTACTATACCACAATAATTATGAATTTTTTTATGCATACCTTACAACAACTTTTTTATATGTTTACTTTGATTATATACTATTTTCTCTTCATTTATGTTCAGTTTTCAGATTTTGTTGCTCAAGTACTATAATTTTTTTAATGTGGCATGATTAATTGCCCTCCTTAAAAAAAAATTTAAAAAACGTGAATGCTTATTGAAAGTGTCATGGTAATGCACAATATCCTCAACAAGACCATGTATGTAATTTATATACATTTTTTAAAACTCCATGATATTTTGTGTACATGTATTATAAAATACATATTAATAATATATGATTTGAAATAATGCATAATTTATTAAATAAAGTATAAGCTTGCTCTCTGAATTTGAAGTAAAGTTAAAGATAAACTAGGGAACTATAAAGGCTGCTAAACAATTTGATTTTCAGCACATTTCAGGTGAAAGAGAATAGGAACCACCTTTTCTCTTAGAGAGTCACTTGGTTTCATGGAAGGGTTGTAGGGTTGTGGTTAAGGACATGGACTCTAGCCCTGTTGTGTAGGTTCACATCTCAGTTATGCTATGTATTAAACAATTATTTAGCCTTTCTGTGCCTATTCTTCTCAGGCATAGATGGAAATAATAACAGAACCTATGGCATAGGGTTGTTGTAAGGACTAAATTTTGTTTTTTACATTTTTTTTTTACCAACTCAGTTTTCCCTTTTTCAAAATGGTAATAGAGCTGGGAAGTCATATACTAAGAAAGTTTTTATAATTCTGGCAAGTAAATGTCATATCTTATTTGTGATGAGTTATAAACAGAGATCAGTGGATACCCATGGAAAGATCAAATATCTTTAGCTAAAGGCTCCCAAATGCTAGACTCAATAGTTGTCTATTTAATCCAGTGGACTCCAAGGTTAAGTTTAAAGTTATAGGAAATATTGTGTTCTATTTGAGCTGAAACCAAGGTTGGATATAGCTAGGACTGTTAATATTAATAATTGAAGATTGTATTTATTTGCACTTAAATGTTATATTTGTCTCTCTCTTTTTCTATCTATATCTATCATTTCTCTATCATATACACATATTTATTATGTATATAAAATAGCAAAATAGTAAAGTCTTAAATTAGCAAAAATGGCACATATATTTGTGTGTGATACACACACATACACACATGAATGGAAGCAGGTACTAAAATCGAATACTCAGTTTATTTGGGAAATCTTTTCACTTAGAAGACCACAGCCTAGACACCATTATTCACCTGGTGACAGGTTCCCAAGCTGTAGATATGCTATCTGAAAGGAAATAAATAGTCTTACACATGCAAACAACCTTGCAAACAGAAAATAAAAGTGATGGCTGCTGTTGTCACTACTTCAGCAAATTTTAAAAAATTCTTTTATTTCACTGAATTAAGGGAGGAAAAGGACACTGGGAATGCTAGATTCTAGCCGGCCTTAGCTTCTGAGCATCTCTGTGTTCTTGGGCCAGTTACTTAACCTCTTGGAGCCTCAGTTTCCTCATGAGGTGAGGATATTTGACTGGATGATTTATAAGGTGTTTTCTACATGTAAGATTATCTGACTTTAAATTACATACATATGAGGAGCTTGAAGAAAATGGAGACAAATCAATTTTGACAGGAAATAGAACATGTGTGATCTGTAATATAAGTACTAAAGAAACTGAAATAAAAATATAAACTCCAGATTAAATTTCTTAGAAAGTTACAATTAATTAACATCTTTTTAGAATGCTATGTACAACACCTGAAAATATATAGAGCTTTGCTAATCATGAACAATTGTCACCTCTCGTGTAATGCTTACCACTTCTCTTTTTTTGAATATTGATATAAAGGTAAAATAATCCTTTCCCTTTCATAGGTGCCATGGCTTGATAACTACTAGTCCCAAAATAAGCCACAAAAGAAAAGCAAAATTTAAGAATTTGGCATCTTTAAACCAGTTTTAAGTTATTTGAATCCTTAAAGCAGTGGGGTTTTTATGCTCTTTGAATCCTATTTTTTGATAACCAGACAATATATTGAAATATCACAGCAAAAAAAATGTATTCTGACCTGATTGAAAAAAGAAAAGTTCTCCATATTATTGTCTGATTACTATATGTTAGCCAAAGTGCTAAGCAATGATTTGGTCCTCACCACAATCTATTGTATGAGATTCTACAAACTGTTTTACAGATGAGGAAGCTAGAGTGTAGAAATTTTAGTCATATATTTGGTAAATGTCAGGCTTAGAATTCAGAACCTTTGTCTGTTTGCCTTTAAACTTTATCTACTTTTAAAAAATTAATTAGCAAGGGTATAAATGCTTACTTTCCAGAAGTTTATGTTAATTTGAATATTTACCATGTTTCTGGAACACTTTATAGTTGATGGGTTTACTTCTTCTGTGCTATATGTGCAGCCTTCCCCTCTATGGTGCTTTTGAATCTGACAAGAGGATAATACCTTTTAATCAATGATTACATCTTCAGAGCATTTTATTTAATGAATACCTAAATAAACTTATTAGGTACCAAATACCAACCTTTTACAGATAACAACTTAATCAATTTTCATTCTGATAAAATGAGTCAATGCTATTGTTGTATCCAATTTTACAGGTAAAACTGAGCCACAGAAAAGGAAGGACACTTGGCCAACATGTACAGCGGGTAAATGGCTGACAAACTCAAGTGCTCTGGCTGAAGAATCTGAGATTTTAACTAGTTTATTGCACTTGATTTTTTTAAACGTTCAATACTGTATCTTCTCACTTCACAGTTTTAAAAGTTTGAGCTTAAATGAACTGCCCTGGCTATGGACAGATATTTGCCAGCTCTCACAGGGCTGAATAGTGAGCTCACACTGCCATAGCCAGAAACAATGCCCAGCACTTGAGAATCTTGCTGCATACCAGACACTGGACAAATGCCACAGGCGACAGAAAAATAAATATGGCTGGCTATATTATTCATTTTATAGCATTTGATGAACATCATGGATAGTTTAGTGGTGATCTTCTCAGATAATTTTGCAGGGACAAGAATTCTAGGAAGGAAAGCGGCAAGCGTAGAGTTTAACTTTGAACTTTGTCCATGCTAGTTATTAAGAGTTAATTTTTCACAGCATGGCAGCCTTTCCCAAAGGTTTATACTTGAAGTTTGAGTCCTTCCTGGCTCCAGTCCATAGATGAGCTCCTTATTTTAGAAAGCTTGGCTAACATGAAGGCCATCAGCTCACTGATGGGTGGGGGGTCCTGAAAGGTGGATACATTTGGCAATATACCAACTATATCAATTGCATACCCCCACTTTTCCTACCCTCTACTTTTCTTACTCCCCACAGGGTGCCTAAGAAAACAATCATGTTATATTAGCTCCGCTTTAATAAAAAACTCAACTAACATATTTAACACACCAGTTATGGGTTCATTAAAAACTGCCTGGCGAAGTTGGCCCTGATACTAAACAATATGAAGAGGAAGAAGCAAATTGTATTGAAAAAAATCAGGAATATCCAGCTGTTAGAATGAAACACCCCAAGGGTCTGTGAAGATGTAATGTCTCAAGAATGGAAAGAAAGTGCTGACAACATTGCATTTCTGATGGCACCCACAGTTAGTATTTATGCAGGTGATCCTGATGAGCTAAAGCTTCCTTCCCAGTTGGGGGACAGATGCTGTAACTGTAGTAATAGTAGGTGCACAAAGAGACCCCAGCAAGGGTGTAAGTGAGAGGGATGGAGCTTTCCTGAAGATGTGAGTATCAAAGGCAGTGCTGGCAGAGGACATAGTCAATCAGCTTAGCTGGTGATGGCAGGCTCCTGCTGTGATAAAATATATGAGGCAAAATATGAGGAAAATCTGATAAAAAGCATATTTTTAAACTGCTGTGCTTGAGACAGCAAGGTTGAGTGCTTGGGCTTTCTCCACAGTTCAGCTTCAAACTGAGCTGGCTCTGAGCGCCTCCGCCTGCTTGGGAAGGCTGTTCCTCTCAGGCAGGGCTGACATTTTTGGCGTGGCAGTCTGGAGAAGTTTGCGTTGGCACCCTCTGGATTGAAACTGGACTCTGGATAAACAAAGTTCTGCAGTTCCCAGTGCTGCCAGACCCTGAAACTCCATAAACATGAGTATTCATCCCCCCAAAAAACCACCCCCAGTGAAAATGAAAAGAAAATGAAACTGCATTGGAGATTGTTGCCCTTGAATAAACACCAAACATACTCTAAAAACCAAAGCTGCTCTACTCTCTGATATTAAACCCAGTAATTACACCATGAAACTTAAGCCTATAAATTCAAGCTTGGAAAGGTAAAATTGTGGAGAGGGAGAAACCTAATAAAATGTGTCCACTCTGCACGTGTATAGACCTTTTTCTTCTGAATGCTCTTTGGTATGATATAAACCTCACTCCACTGCAGTGAAAATCATTACACCCCGCCGTTTCTACAATGTACCTCCCTTTCATACTCAGAATGCTTGACTCGAAAGCATAAGCATTCTAGGTACAAGGAAATCAATGCCCTTCAATACTTTTGAGTTTATTTTGTGTGTCTGGGAATGTGCGCTTTCCCCCATAACTGAATAGATACAATCTTTCAAGATAGATGCTGGGCCTATGACATTCTAACAAGTAGCCAGCTTTCAGGGAGGCTAAGTGTCTGAGGAGAAGCTATGTTGTTTCAAATCAGGCCCAATTTTTGGATGTCTGTTTGCTCAGGTGGCCCCTGGCCTCCTAAATGAACTAATATGATTCAGGCTTCCCCGCACTCTGATCACAGGGACACTCATTGCTCCACCCACTCAGAATGAAGTTCAGACACTAATGCTTCAAAACCTGACAATTAGGTGGAAACATTGGGAAGAAGAGGTTTTATCTTGACCTTTTTATCCTTTCTTTGTCTTGAAGAACCTTGAGTTTCCGTCCAATTTACTTCACTTAATGTTTTAATGTAGAGAGAGGCTTGGACCATTAAAAGTAAACTTTTTAAGATAAAATGTTTCTTACGCTTCTGAATAAAAGACCTCACCCTGTTTAATGGAGTGTTTTATATACCAGAGAGGATAAAGCTAATATAGCAGCAAAATAAATGAACTCTCAGACCACTTGGTCAAATTTATACCTTAGAACTAGATTCCTCAATTTTGTACTTAAAGGGAATATGTCCACTGCACAGAATATTTCTTTGTACTTTTGTCCTTTCTCCCGTCTATTCTATTAACAATATCTTTCTCTTTCTTTCCGGAAAGATGCGATTAGGTCCTTATCTTGCTTTTTTAAATGTGGCTTTCTGCTTCCTTAATTTAGGGCACAGCTACACTTGTGCCAGCCAGGGCCTTATACTGGACCATCTTACCGCATCTGTGGGTGCTCTTGCACCAGCGCAAGGTCGATGCCTCCCAGCTCTATGTGGGGCATACCCTGTCCACTGACCCAAACTGGAAACAATTTAAACTTTGCTTGTGGCCTTTTCTTTCTCTTCCATGTTCTATCTCTATGTGTTCTCAAACTTTCTTTTCCTCAGGCAAAGATAGATGAGAGTCACCACTTTTTATCGTCATGGTGCTACAGGGTGTTTTATTCTGCAGATGATAGTCTTTCACACACCTGTGAACACACAGATAAGCAGGATGGTGCATACAAATCTTTTATTAAAGGCTAAGATATGTCCGAGACACAGCTACAGAGGGCTGTGGGCACCCATCCCTGGACAGCTTCCTTCACTCTTTTTCCAACTGCTTATGTAGTAAAGTGTTACAGTTTAACTTTTACAATTGTCCATTAAATTCTATGCTAAAATTACACACTACACAATCCTTTCTGAATGCAAACATGCAGCAAAATAATAAACAGATATAAGCCACATTTCTGAGTAGAGTAGTAAAAATAGAGCCCCAGCTTTCAGATAGGCAGATATTTGTAAACTGATAACAAAACAAGAGCTCTAAAACAAGAGTTCTGTAGTCACTTCAGAATGGGGCGGTAATGTTATTAGCTGCAATTTTTAAAAACTATGGCCAAATGATAATTTCACCCTTGGGTAGTGAAAGGAAGGTAGATTCTCCTGGAAAACAGGAACTGTATAGAACAAGAGGCAGAGAGGAAGAGGCACAAAAGTAAATCATGAGAAAGGCCCAGACTCTGGTTAAGTAAAGGTTTTCAGGTCCCTTGTCACAATGTAATCACTCAATAAATACATCCTGAAAAATCAGATGATTATTTGATGGGGATAAAATTTATGTAAGGTCTCAGACACAAAGAACACAATAAAATCAGTTCACTTATAAATTTCTGTTGGGAGGGGCAAAGCAAAGTAGAAATGAACACTAATCATTGTCAACCACACTAAAAATGGGTAGATTTATATCACGAAATGTCCATCTGTTAATTTAAAACAGCAGATATATTTGATAAAAACTCTTCTATTAGCTGTGTGGGCTTGTCTTTCTAATAGAAAAGTCTATCTGGGAACTATATTCAATGAGGAATGAAGCTGGATTATCTTAAAGGTTAGTGTCATCAAGTAACAGTCAGATGACAAATAGAATCATAAACAAGTGGATCAGGCTGTAACAATTAGTGACTGATTAGAGTCACAGAGGACTCTCTTTTCTGGATCAAGATGAAGCTGAGTTTCCAAAACTTAGCAGTTGAGATATGACTGTAGCACAGGTAATAGTTAATTAAACTTTTGAAAGTATTTTACATTACTGCACTTCAGTTTCTTTAGTAAAACTTTGGAGTCACTTGGAATCATTAACAGCCAACCTAGAAATAACATAGAGAAATACCTTCTAACAGTTTGTTTCCAGAGCTCTATTTCTACATTTTTATTTGACTAAGATGACATAAGGGGGACATACAGATTTTTGAACTATGAATTAATGTAAAAGTAATTGTTAACAATTAAGGGAAGAATTGCAGAAAAATTACAATACCGTCCTCGTTCTTTTGCTTCACAGAGAAAGTGGTGGGAAAGAGGCATAATCTGCTGGGTTATTCTGAATCTTTCTTTCCAGGAATTCCCCTGATGTTTATCCTGTTCCCACTCACCTATTCTCGAAACTTACTGCCCTAGAGTTGACACTTCTTCATAGCGAAAGGACCACTCTTATCTCTAGTATTTCAAACAGTGGATTTCTCTTGTTTTCCTGGTCAACACCATATGCTCTCTAACTTCCAGGTTTTTCTTAGTTTTTTCTCATCTCTTCCTGCCCTGTTCTTTGGTTTTACTAGCATTGTATAACACATACACAGACACACACACACAAATCCTATACTAAGGGGAACCATGCGAGGGAAGGAAGGCAGAGTCACACACTGTAGTCCACTCTTATCCACGGGGAATGTGTTCCAAGCCCCACAGTGGATGCCTGAAACCACGAATAATACTGAGCCCTATATACATTATGTTTTTCTCCATACATACATACCTATGATAAAGTTTAAATTATAAATTATGCATTTATAAATGCATAAAAAAACTAATGATAACTAATAAAATATAATAATTATAATAATATACTGTAATAAAAGTATTGTGAATGTGGTCTTTCAAAATATTCTGTTACACTTTACTCACCCTTTTTGTTGTGATGATGTAAGATTGGTACAATGCCTACATAATAAGATGAAGTGAGGTGAATGATGTAAGTATTATGACACAGCATTAGGCAGTTCTAAGGGTTACTTGAACATAAACCCTGCGATACTGTGATGGTTGATCTGATAACTGAGATGGCTACTAAGTCACTAATGAACAGGTAGTATATACAATGTGGGCACACTGGACAAAGGGATGATTTATATCCTGGGCCAGATGGAACTAGATGATGAGAGAGTTCATCACGCTACTCAGGGTAGCATAAAATTTAAGACTTATGAGTTGTTTATTTCTGGAATTTTTCATTTAAATATTTTATGACCACAATCAACCACAGGTAACTGAAACTGCAGAAAGCAAAACTGTGGATAAGGGGGACAATTGTACCGAGTCTGCAATTTTGAACCAGGCTCTTACAAGAGTCTTGGAGTCTTAGAGAAGGATTTCAATCCTTCTTTGTTGGGGTAAAAAGTAGTGGGGAGTGTTAGAGAGACCGTGCTGTCCATTTTTTAGTTGCTCTGTGCATTTTCTATTCTTCCATATTTTCTGTCTATTCTTACATTAAACTGTTATTCTCATTTTTATGCCTTTATTTTATTTTTTCATATCTGCTGTACAAATTCCCTCATTCTAGTTTATCTTTTAGTTTTTACTGGTACTTTAAAAAATTTTCCTGATTATTTTTCTCACTGATACAATTTTATTAACCTGAGTAAACATGTAACTGAACTTTGACATATAAAGACAGCAATCAAACAAATTTATTATTATTTATTATAGGTTTACATAATACTTTACTATGTAAAATATTTATATATTATAAGTTACTATACTAGATTTTTAAGAGATATAATACTCTACCCATTTGGGAAGATGAAGTTACGAGACTTTACTATGTTAGAGATTCTTTTAAACTTACAAAATTCATTTCAAATATATGCTGTATAATAAAGAGTATGATCAGCCCTGGCTGGTGTGGCTCAGTGGATTGAGTGCCAGCCCGCGAACCGAAGGGTCGCTGGTTTGATTCCCAGTCAGGCCACATGCCTGGGTTGTTGGACAGGTCTCCAGTAGGGGGTGCATGAGAGACAACCACACACTGATGTTTCTCTCCCTCTCTCTATCCCTTCCTCTCTCTCTAAAAATAAATAAAAAAAATATTTTTAAAAACAGTATAATTAACCTAAAAATAATTTTGACAAAAATCTTATTTTCAATATTAAAACTTCTTACCCAGGAATATGAAAAAAATCACTTCATGTATTCAAGTCTTCTCATGCATCTTCGTGAATACTTTATATGTATTTTTTAACATAAACTCTGAATATACACCGGGGGCAAAAGTAGGTTTACAGTCAAGATACAAATAAATAATATGATAATTAGTAAGTGAGAATATAAGAATAAACTCTGTCTTGCATACTTGCAACTGTAAACCTCCTTTTGCCCACCTCGGTATTTTGTTAAGCTTATTTCTAGATATTTTATATTTTTGTTTCCTTTAAGAGTTAGATATCTGTTTCACTATAATTTTTAACTGGTTTTTATTGAAATATATAAAACCTACTTTTGTATATTTATTTTGTAAATGATCCAATAACAAAAATATTTCATAGTAATTTGAATATGTTTTAATTTTTTGGGGGGTTTTCTTAGTCAGACCTTATAGGTAAGAAATTATATCATCGGCAAATAATTTCCTTGTCCAAATATTTGCCTCTCTCATTCTTTTTCTTGTTTTTCACAGAGGCTGGAATTTCCAGTGGTGATAGTTTTCATTATTGCCCTGTTCTTTTTTCAGTGATAAAGCCTTTATTGTAGGCTTTATCATTTAACATTTATTGTTTAAACGTTAAGAGGTTGTTGGCCAAAGTTATTTGTTTGTTTGTTTACTTAATCATCTTATATTTAACACATATGAAGATAAAGAATTATAAAAATAGTAAAACAAAACTATTTATAAATCTAGTGCGATTCCAATAAAAATACTTGGTAATATAAATGATTCTGAAATTTATTCAAGGAAGGAAGCCTTGAAAGTCGTCAAAAAAAACTTGCAAAAGAAGAACAATGGACAAAAATCTTCCTGCCTGATAATATATACATTTACAAAAATATAACAAATATAATTATAAAATTATGATAAGGTGTCATTCATTTGTTTATTCGATGCACAGTGACTGTAAGGTTGTTAGATTTAGCAGATAACAATATAGGACACCAGTTAAATTTGTATTCCAAATTTTTTAACATTAATATGTCCCATGCAATATTTGAAATGCAGTTATATTTTAAAAGCTCATTGTTTAAAACATAAAGTATTATGCTTTATCTGGCACCTTAACTGAATGCATGTGTGTACATATGCATATTTATAAATATAATATATAATATTATATATGGATTAAGATATATATATATGCATCTGCACCCTGTAGACCACTGAGGTACATAACTGAGAAAGACAAAACCTTTGCCCTTATGAAGTAGAAACAGCAAAAACAGATCAATGTCATACAACTCAAAAACAAACCTGGGTGTATCTGAGTACCTAACATATTACTAAGACAGTATTTCAAGTAACGGGAGAAGAGGTAAATTATTTTTAAAATAGCAATGGTATAATTGGCTTTCTACTGAGAAGAAAACTAACAAAGCTAGACTGCTACCTTACATTACACACAAAATTTAAATTTCTGACAACTAAAAGAAACTCTAAAAGCTGAAGAAAATGTAAGAAAAAATATATATATTTTTTAGGATAAGTGGTGTTTCTATACAAAACTGAATATATGTAAAGGAAAATATTGGTAGATTTCACATTCATTACAATTTTTTGAACAAGTCTATTAAGGCAAATAATAGATTCATAGAAAACATTTATCGTACACACAAGAGCCATACATTAAACACTAATACTAATTTATAAATAATAACTACAAATCAAGAAGAAAAGTAAAAATATCAACTAAAAGTAAGAAACTACACAAATAGAAGTGTTTAAACCTGTTAAAATGAAGAAAATTCAAATCAACAATAACAAATTGCCAGTTTTCACTTTTCATATTGATAAAAGAAATATTAAATACATAACTTTGGTAAATATGTGGGAAAATGAGCACTCTGTTTAGTGTTTTTGGAGCATATAAGGGGATATGGTTCAATTTTTTGCAGAATACTTTGGCATTATTTCATAATATTTTGATTCATGTAGTCTTTGATTCAGAAATTTCACTTTCAGGAATTTCATCTACTAAAATATTTACACATGTGCACAAATATAAATTTCAGCGATTATAATTGCTGCATTGTTTATATTAAAGAAATAGAAACAAACTTAAACACCTTAGGAGGCTGAACAATGGCCCTAAAGTTCCTAAGGTCTAATGTTTAGAACTTGTGGCTGTTACTTTCTTTGACCAAAAGAGAGCTATGATTTAGTTATAAATTTAATTTATAACTTATAAATTAAGATATAATGTAAGGATTTTGAGATGAGATCACCTCATTATCCAGATAAGCCCTAAATGCAATCTCGGTTATCCTTACAACAGTGGGGCCAGAGGAAGATTTAACACATACCCAGGAGAATGCATGGAACAGAGAGGGTTGAAGATCCTGCCTTTGAAAATTGAAGTGATGCGGCCACAAGTCAAGGAATGCTTGTAGTTATCAAAAGCCGGAGTGGATTCTTTTCTGACTCCTCTGGAAAAAGTGTGACCCTGCTGACAATTTGATTTCGGTCCATTGTCACTGATATCTGACTTCTGGTCTGCAGAACTGTGAAAGGATACGTTTCTGTTGTTTTAAGCTGCATAGTTGGTGCTAATTTGTTACAGTGGCACAGAAAATTAATACACTGACCAAAAGGGCAATATTGTTATAAATTATGTTTCTGTATATGGGAATCTAATCATTGCAATAAATGGTATTTCTATATATTTACATGGAAAATGTTATAAGATATAAATTGAAGTTGCATAATATTCATAGTATAATCTCATGTATTTACAAAAGTAAACTTATGCATGCATATATATAAATATGGATATAGGTGCTTATTTAGATGTTATTTTTAAATATAAGTGCAGTGTTTACCTATACGAACAATGTAGGTTGGGGAAGAAGGAATGGGAATTTTCACATTATATTGTTTACATATTTTGCAACATGCATATATTTGTTATTTTTGTATCATTTTTTAAAAAGGAAAAATGTGGTTGGAATTTCCCCAAACTACCTCTTTACAGATTCCAAATATCCAGTTTCTGAACACTTATTAAATATTTGTTCCTTCACTAGGTTTAACATTGCTTGAGAGTAAAAACTCTCCAGTCTTGTTCAATTTGGTTTCCAGCATCTAATGGACTGCCATCACATATTATACTAAAACATAATAATGTGTGGAATTAATGATGGGCTATAACATGTAACATCTATCAGTAACATCCAAAGGTGAGTACGCCCCATAAACTGACAGCAAAGGCTGGCAGTACCTTAAGAAATGACAGCAAATACCTTCGTTTCTTCAGTTCTTGCTGTCCAAAAATATGACAGCAACAGGAGCTTAAGCAGAAAGATACACCCAAATGCCCCACCTCTATTTCCATCAGATAGCTTGCTCACTGTCATAAGTCTGGATTATTTTGAGGGGATTCCAGCTGGTGCTGCTCTGATTGCAAGGCTGAGGACAGAGTTTTTCTCTCAGAAGCAGTTTGGTGAATCAGTGATTGCAGACACGGGCAAATCTAGAATGCCATTTGTAGAAGGAAGAATGGTTCCTTTCCTGCAGAGGTTTCCAGAGCAGACGCCAATGTCTTTTCCTTCATTTACCATTGAGGAGAAGGGCTTCCTTGACTGAGGCTAGGAAGGGTATTGAGCCAGTTGACTGCCTTGAGTGGTTAGTGTCCCACACTCCCTGTGGCTATCATGGACAGAGTCTGTGAGGGAAGGGTGCATGAAGGCTCTGGTGCATAATAAGTTTAAGAAAAAATTAGCCTGAAAAAAAAAATCCCTTACTCTCAAATGTCTAGTGATATTTACAGAAGTTGCGAGTTAAATTTCACTTCACTGACTTTGTCCTTTATATTGACAAGCTAGATAAGATTATCTCCTTTTAAGTAATTTTTTTGTGTTTAGGTATTTCTCTGGAAGTTTTGTATTACAATTTAAAAATAGTCTAGCCTATGCCTATACTCATATTGGCTATGGTATTTGGAAACTTGATTTCTGAGACTGCTGACAGCTTTTGAAAGATTTAACAACTGGCAGCAAGAAAATATCCCATAGAATCTGTTCTATGAAATTTTTTCTCCTAAAAAAAAAGGCATCATTTAGCAGGTAATATATTGCAAGAAAAATATGGTTATGCAATAATGGTTCATTAATATGACAAATCATAACATAACCTTTTCTATTAAATGTAAAAAGCAATTTATTGAAATAAAGACATCTTCTTCCCTATGGCATATTTCCATAGTTGCTGGCTTGAAAGGATTTTTTATTATTATTCAAAACAGTCATTTTGATTTGCACAGAAGATAACAGTTGTTCATGACATTTTTATTTCTGCATAAACAGATTTCCATTTTGGCAAAGGTTAATACAGTAGGAATTTGTTTTTACTTTTGGATATATGGTGATACCACTAGAGCACTTTGTTTGGTATGGAACCGCTAATTTATCCTTTATGCCTTTACGATCCTGTCAGTGCTGCATGTCTCTTTAGTTTTTCTAATCTAAAATAATCCCAGTGAAATCCTTTGATTGTCTGTTTGGACCTGCTCCATTCCTAGAGCAGGAATGTAATGGGCTTTATGGCACTTACTTGGGAGTAATTTATCCAGCAGCGTGACTATAGATACTTGTTTTAATAAGAATATGCTTTATGGTAAGTGGGGACTGCTATTTAATTAGCCAAAGGGAAAGTAGTTCATGATACAATCTGTTCCAATCATCTTGGACATTAAACAAAAAGTCAGGCTCAGTTATTTATGTACATGCACTTTATTTGTAGTTGCTTTGAGCAAACCTCTTCTCTGAAACTTTATAGCATTTTCTGAGTGAGCTGAATTGTGGTGGGGGAGGCACAGGGGAAGAAAAGGACATGAGAGTATCCTATAAAATTTTTGAAAAAGAAACAGAAGGTTTACTTATTGCTATTAAGGTTGTGAGTACAGACATACCAAATGGGAAACACGCAGAGAACTATGATTTATCCTCTGCCATTTGGTAGTTTGCATCTTTAGTGCATAGTTGGTAAAAAAATGTTACAGGAAGTTAGTAAGGCATTATGGGATTTAGTGGGCATGTGTATGTGTGTGTGTGTGTTGCTCTGTGTGTCTTTCCTTTAGATTTCCATTGCCTTTTACAGGCACATACTCCTGAAAATTCACAATTGCAGCCCCATAATTTTATTATTAAAAAGACAAAATAAATTTTAGAAGTTCAATGAACATGCAGTCATTTTAATTCTTAGAGCACATGGGCACACTTTAAGAACTCTTACCTCCTTAATAAAACTATAATGACAATATAGTTTTATTAAGTATAAATATAGTATAATGACAAGTAGTATTCATTTCTGATTGGCAAACATTTGCGACATGTCAATAGTTGACTACTCAAAGAATTGCCATAACTATGCTTTTGGGTGGTTAAAAAAAGAGAAAAATATGCAATTTCTAGGACACTTTCTCCCAGGTGATGGTTTGCTCAATAGTTATATATTTTTTCTCTCTTCCGAGGTGTTATCTAAAACATCTGTGGTAAACACAAGGCACCCAGGAGCTGAAATCTGAGGACAAACTTGACTCCACTGCATTTTGTCCTCATGGCCCTGGGAAGCAGAGCTTAAATTGGAAGAGCCCATTCCCCTATGTGCCCTCTCCACTTCACAGTGCTGCAGAGAGGACCACCTGAGCTAGTATTAGAGAGTGCCTTTTGTAAAGTGAACGTCTAGTGTACATTAGAACTTGCTTGTATAACCCTTTAACATGAGGTTTGGGTTATGGTCATGTTTGTACATCCTTGCACAGGGCCTTTGTGTGGTCAAGGTTCCCTGAGTGAAGTCTGTATGAGTGGTCTCCAGCAGGTGTAGCTTTCTCTTCCTGTTTCCCACTCCTCTATTATTTTGCCTACAGTACATATCTTGCTCTTTCCAAAATGACTTTAAAAACTACAATTCAAATTTAAGAGCTTGAAATCACATAGTTTGTCCCTGCCATAGAAGCAATAAAAGCATTGTCTTCACAGTCAACCTATCTCTCAGCAGCAGGTGGTTCCTGGACTAGAGTCACAGAAGAACTCCGTGGGTGAAGATCTCTGATGGCCATCTAGTACATCAGTGTTAAGGGTTACCCACACACATTGTTGTATAATTTTTACTTTACACTCTTATTTTCTTTTTACCTTCAGCAGGTTTTCTCCCTCTCCCTTCTGCTCTCCTGAGGAAATCTTTCCTGCTGCCTAAATGAAAGCCCCAAAACGGTTGTCTATTAAGTCATATCCTAGGTAGCTTGGGGAGGTTATCAGAGGTTTTAGAGTTATTCCTGGTTGAACAATTGACTGCCATACAACCCTGGTCATCAGGAAACAGGAGGTGCAGTTACGCTATGAAATGAGAGTCTGGTTGAGTCTGTGTTTAGTACTTTTAATGTAAGAAGACAGAAAAGGAAATACTAAGGACCAAACTTTCCTTCAACCCTGCGGTCTCACACATCTCTCAATGACTTGGAAACTTGTCTGACAGGAGACAATGTGCAGAGCGAGCTAACCACTCCCCTTCCTCCTCCTGAAGATGTGTAAACAGCTGGTGAGCTCAGTCTCTTTGGTAGAGGGGAAGTGATTGCATGACTGATGTTAGCCAAATAGAAGTTTGCACCAGGAACTCAGAAAATAATACATATAATATAATAGTACATATAATATAATAAAGAGTCGAGACTGGTTCATGATCATCTTAGGTGTTAAGTGTCAGGAGCTGAGGTGTCAGGGTCAACAATTTTTTAAAGGGCTGTGTATTTTTTTTCCCTTGGAATATTTTATTTTTTTTGGAATTTCCTTGCTATAGTTTTCTTAGCACAGCATCATAAAATAATTGTGAAAGTTGTTGATTTCTGCTGTTCCTCAGTTTGGTTGTTTTTTATTTTCAAATCCAATTCACATGCAAGAGTTATTTTTAATCTTGTCTTGAGGAATCAATGAAACATTTTACCTTCAACCCATGTTTGCAAATCATTGTCACTAAAGCTAGCTCAGGATGTGGGTAAAAGTAGTTGTGAGCCCAGCTTCTGTTAACTACACTTTTCTCAGAGTAGGCATGTGATGTTCACAGGTCTTGGCTACGTGCTAAGAAGCTTAGATACACAGTTCAAACCTAAATGAAGACTATGGTTTACCAAGTAGGACTTATGAAATGAATCTGAGTAGCATCAGTCTAAGCGGTAGAGTGACCTAAACACACTGTCGCTGTCCTCTAGACATTGTTAACCTCCCTGACATTGGGATTAAATAAACCATGGTCAGCTTCATCTTGTTGTATGGTAGCTACTCACCCAGCCTGTTGATAAATTTGAATAAGAAATATAAAACAAAACTAAAAATCAAGCAAATAGGGAGCATAATAGAAATGAATTAGAGGAGCTAATTTCTGCTTTATTATCAAATTTGTAATGCTAGAAGTTCTAGAAATCTCAGGGTTTAAGAAGAGTGGAGTAGATGCCTACCTCTCTGTCAGGATGTATGCTTATATTTACCAGTGTGGCATTTTTATGACTTACTTTTGTCTTTCTCACAAGACTGCAAGTTCCTTGTAAACAGATCTCATGTCTTTTTTAAAAAAATTATTCCCAGCACCTCCTACAGTGTCTGCAACAGGATAGATGCTTAATAACTATTTCACACTAGATGAGTAGTCAATGAATAAATTAATGAATGAACACAGCTCAGCCAGGAGTGGAGTTTATATGTGCATGAAGTCCTAGTTGTTCTTTCCTTTACCAGGGTCACTTAACACCCCAGATGATAATCTTTCCTGTATAAGAAAAGTTCTAGGAATGAAAATTTTCTTATATCCACACTCAAAATGGAGGTCAACCTGAAATTGCTGCATTAAAATGTATATATCACATTAAACTTGAGTGTCCAAATAATAATAAATGCCCTGTACCAGTTGGTGGGTTTCTATTCTTCCTGCTCGAGATCGCTTATTATAGATTTCCTAAAATTATTTTTAAAGGAAAATGGAACCATATACATTATGGAAATTAAAACTACTGATGATTCTGTTTGTGCTATTGTTCATAATTATAACCCCAATTCATAAGTTTCTGTGCCAAGAGTTCAGTATATATATTCTGAACTCTATTCTATTTGACTTGGTGAAAAACATTTTGCTACTTCTGTTTCCAGGAGGGCAACAAATATAAGTCATTAATAGTTTGAGAAGCTGTTAGAAACAATCTGTGAAATGGTGACTCCTTTTAAAGCACCTGGCATCAATTATTTCCTTTCTCTCACGTTTGCCATGGAAATTGAACATGACACTCAGTATTATCTTCATTTTTCCATTTTGCAGGATAAACTGAGGTTCATGAATTCATATATTCAGTCCTTATATAGGACCCAACCTCTGCATGACCCACAGAGATTGCTGGATCTACAAAGCTAAACATAGTCTCCTCTCAAGTACCCCACAACCTAGTTGAGGCTCTATTGCCCTTAGACTCCAATAACCAGGGACCCCACATGAGGCACTGACCTTTAGAGGGCCCTACCTGCTCTCTTCTGACTGTTACTCTTTCCATGGGGCAAGGAGTCCATAGGGCTATGGAAAGATGCTCACCCAGAATTTGAGCCACCTTTCTTCTAGACCACACATCATATACCTGAGACTCAGACTTTACCACCCAGTGGAAGAAGCCCTACATCCTGGGCTTTTGCACAGTCTCTTTTCTAGGTTTTTCATCAAGGGCATACCAGTCATCCCCAGGCCCAATAGGTTCTTTCCAGATAGGCTCTCCAGGTGCAAGAGAGAGTGAAAGATGGGACAAGAAGAGGGGACAGCTCCAGGCAAAAGTTAGGGGCAGGCCTGAGAAGGGGAGGTAAAGAAGTCCACAATGACACTATCCATGGTAAAAAGTATGATGGAAGTGAACAGAGAATGCTATGGAAAGGCTGAAGAAGGACACATAACATAGTTGGGCATGAGGGTGGGAGATAGAGATGTTAGCAGAGTCTCTGAGAGAAAAAGAGGAGTCATAGGGGCTGTGTTCAAATTATGTCATGAGGGCAGACAAGGAATGGTGGACTTTTTAGTGGAGAAAAGATGTGTAAAGTCACAGAGGAGTAAGATCACTTGAAGATTCATGAACCTGCAAGTTCTTTCACACAGCTGAAGAAACAGAGAAAGAAGGGCAACATATAAGTTAGAGGTGAGAGAGGCATAGTTGTTGATATTTGGCTGCCAGCATTCATTCTTTGTTATGACAATATAAATCTAATCTTATTTGGATTCTCCCCTTTGGGTACCATTGGTCAGGACTCATAGGGTGCCCTGCTTTCTATTAGCCTGAGGACAAAAAGAGTGATAAGAAGACTGAATAATGCTGAGGTCCAGAAGCATTTCCGTGTGGGACAGTCATGCAACATCTGATTTTAAGCCCTTCTGGAACTGCCTGGCTCCTCCCAGCTGAGAATCCGGTTCCACAGCCTTCCTTTCTGACCTGTCAGTACTGCACGTCCTTCTGACAAATTTGATTTGGGGTTAAGCAAGTCATAGTCAGTGTCAGTTTATTGAACTCAAACAGCCCCAGCTATTAGAAGGAAGTAAGGTCCTGATTATCAAACTTCTTGAATGCCATGCTATGGAATTTGGACTTTATTTAGACAGCAATGAAGAATTGTAATAAAAATAAACATGCATGAAATGGCCAAGTGACTTGCCAAAATACCTGGCCACTCTAATTTACCAACTTCATAAGCATCTGGAATTCTCCATAGTGGTAATATGTTAAACAGGCAGTCCTCAGTAAGACACAAAAAATGTTAACTGCTGTTTTTCCTATTACTATTAAAATATGTGTAGCTTTCCATAAATGACTTAATTTTGCTCATCAGTGAATGACTACTAGGCTCATAACATTCTTCATATATCCCTCATTTTTATATTTGGAACATGAATTAATAGTTGTTACCTAGATTAAGATGTTTATAACTACGTAAGAGGGTGCTGTGTATGTTTTCTTCTTTGTGATTTTCATATACTTTTGCATGTTTGTGCATAAATATTAAGAATTCTTTAGGAATTAGGTGAGAATAAACTTTTTCATTCTGAAAGAATCTATTTAGTAAGATTTATCTGTCCACTTTAACCATAAGTTATTTTAGTGTGTTTTAAAGGGGAAACATAATTTGATACGTTTGACTCTTAAATTAATTTATTTAATCATTTAGCAACTATTTATAAAGGTACTTTAATGCAAAATGTTATACAAGGCACATTCTATGATAACTCAATCCGGTGAGTGACAAGACAATTGTGCACTGTGCATTGTTTTACAATCACCCTGACAATTCTAAGATTAGTCTTTCTGAATAAATCTCTTCAGACCTTTGAAAATACAAATGTTCCAGTGATCTGACAAATCAAGGAGATTATGTGTTGTCTGTCTAGAGGGATATGCATGTGTGTATCTTTGACGTTTTTGCAAGTTGGGGGCCCACAAAGTAAAAATGAGACCTCCATGCTTATGACTTTATTAGCTATTGTCCTTTAAAGACAACAAGCCTACATGTTTTGAAATCTACAGTTTCCTGGAGATTTTCCACAAACAGTTTTGACGTAGTACAGTACACTTGATCAACTGTCACCATGGAGATTTGAAGGAAATAAAGGAAATGGAAGGGTCTATTTTGAACCTTGGAAATGCAAGGTCTTCTCTCTGGCCATGATGAAGAAAAATAAACCTTTCCTTATAGAGAAGATCTATGGAACACCGAGTTGAAATTCCAAGCTCTGCATTACTAAGACTTCTGGACATTGTCACAAAACTGCTAAGCAGTATTTGCAGCTCTTTGCAAGCTTGCCAGAAGACAACTTTAGTGAGAACTGGAGTTTTATGATCGTAGATATTACACCTGACACCACCTCATGGTTAAAAATGAGTTTGGAAAGATACAAGGCTCAATTAGCAAAGCAATGACGAATCAGCAGCCTTCCAGAAATACTCATTCTGTGATACTTTGACATTTATAGCTGTGTGACTTTAAGGAAGATGCCTAATCTTATTCAGTCTTAGTCATTTCATGTTTAAACAGCTCAGAATACCTACTTCTTAAGATTACTGGGACAATTTCAGGAGATAACGTATAGAAAGTGCAAAATGAAATTCCTGGCATATACTGGGAGCTGAATAGATGTCGTGTCCTTTCTGCTTTTGTTAGTGTCTTACATAATTTACTCCCAGAAGAAGGGAAAGCTCTTCAAAAAGTACCATTCATCTTACCAATAATAGGAATAAAAAATCTATCTACCTATCTCTGAAGACCTACTTTGTTCTAGATTAATGATATATTATATCTATATCACACAATTATGTTAAGTAAATCTTCTTATCTCCATTTTGCCAATAAAGAAAATGAAATCCAGAGAGGTTAAATGACTCTACCAGGGACATATTGCTAGTAAGTGAAGCTGCACGTGATCCTGGGCCTGATTCCAAAGCTCTTGCTGTTTGTATTTGTCCACACTTACCAGTAGGGAGATTATGATTTAGAAGCTCATCGGTCATTTACACAAATGGCTCTAAGAGTGGATACAACATCAAAAATTCTTAACCAATTGAGACACCTTAATATTGTCTTGGGATGTTACGCTTCTGACCTCTATTAATAATAAATATTTTTCCTTAATTTTAAAAAAATCCCTTAGTTTAAAAAATTAAACTTTGATATTTGTTTATTTTACCATGTTGTCTCACTTGCTAATATACACCCACTGCCCCTGCAAACACAAAATGTCGCAAGGCTTTCTGGTCAAATTGGAGCAGGCTGGTGGAAGAACCGAAGCTAGTGTTTATACCTTATTCTATGGGTTGGGACATTAATGCATGACTATCACTTGGCCTCAGGGTACAGTCAGTATCAGACAATGTCAGTTAACTTCGCTATTTGGTAAACGGCCAAGAATGTCCTATTCCGGATTCTTCCAACAGAAATTTGTCTTCCACTTCATTCTGTCAATAGTCTTTTAAAAAAGGCTTGATAAGTTCCCTTCAATGATTATGATCACTATACTTGTATTTGATTGTCAATTATTATATGTATGATTATATACATGGATGCCCACCTGTACCAAATGAGAGGGGCTACAAGTTAATCTTCCCAAGTGATTAACCACTTTCTGAATTGGAGTATTATGGGGAGAAGTTTGCTCCATTTCCCCCCACCCTGTTCTCTGTTTCTACTGCCTGGTGAGAGAATCCTGGTGCAAGTGGGGACCCTGTGCAACCTCAGCAATAAGCACATTGCTGTGTTGTTGTGGTTTTTGCCATTTTTCCTCTTAAAAGTCTTCCTGTACAACATTGTAAATACCATTAGAATATTAGCATAAAAAATAAATCTATGTTATTTTGTTTTTAAAGGCTTTATATGAGATTGAGTTATTTTAGGGGGAAGAGAATATAAGGAGGATTATTGTATTTACCCTTAATTTCATATTGACCAATATTTTTACTGTGGGTAAATATTAAAAGACACCTTTTCCTGAGCCCTTACATATATATATATATGTAAACCCTAGGTATTCTAGAGTAAATATCCAACTTCTAAGAGTCAGCCCAATAGACAGATCATTTTTGCTTGGGTACATCCATTAGCAGTTGCTTATAATGACAAATTCAAGTTTAGGATTAAATTCTTTCTCTCTTTTTTTTCTCTAAGGATACAAAGCGAATTTCCTTCTTGTATATCTGAGAAATACATATGGAACCCGATCATTGGACCCAGTCCAGTGAGTGACAATGTCATAAGTCAACAAAAAGAAATGAAATGAATGATAAGACTATCAAGTGTATTGGAGAGAGTGATGGAATAAATTAATGAAGTCTAGTGAAAAATGTGACAGGGTTCAATTCCTACATCAACAGTGCTGGTGAGACCCCAATGCTTCAGATAATAACAGGAACCATCCTAGTAGGTCTGTGGGAGAGTTGAATGAATTAACAGATGACAGGCATTTAAAATAGGATTGGGTGCACACACACACACAAAGAAAACTATGTGTTTGCTATTTAATATTATCTTAGAGAGATGACTACATTCTCTATATTCTTGTTCAGACATCCTTACTGATAATGAAGTAATATTTTGATGTTTCTAGAGGTTAGCCTAAAATATAATTATTATAGTCGCTATGAATCATGACAGTTATTCCGGTTCTGATTAGCAATAATGGTTATGCTAACCTTACGATGAAAGTAACGTAAGAATATAGTACTGTCTAAAAACTAAAGCATCAGAATGGTTACTTCCTGAAAGCCTGAAATCTCATTCTTTGAAAATTCATGAAAAAATGTTGAATGATGAATTATTTAGTTGGGTTAGTTACTCTTTAGACCAAAATAAGTTAAATGATTTATTTAAAAATATGTGATCCTGACTGGTGTGGCTCCATGGGTAGGGCATCATAGGTTCAATTCCTGGTCAGGGCACATGTCTGGATTGCGTGTTTGGTGTCTGGTTAGGGTGCGTACAAGAGGCAACAGATCAATGTTTCTCTCTCGCATTGATGTTTCTCTGCCTCTCTTTATTCCTCCCTACCCCTTTATCAAATAAATCAATAAATGTGAACATACTACACTTAAGAAATTAGAACATTATAGAGTAAACTAGAGTACTCTTCATTCCCAGAGTTAACTACTATGTTGAATTAGATGTGTCTCCTTCTAATCCTTTTTTGGCTCCCTAATCTCACTGACTGTTGTGCCTTTTGCACTAAAAGGACAAGTATGATTATGGCAGTAACATTGTTTTTGAGGTGTGTCTTGTAGAATTAGTCTCATTACTTTAAAGTCACATCTTGTATAATTCATTTTTGTAATTCTGTTTAGAATTTCCCCAGGCTTTCCAATACTTACAAAGAAACACATGACAGGGGAGGAAATAACTCCCAAGGCAGCACTCAGATGGCAAGAATTGTGCAATCACTTATTAAATAGGCCCCCTAAATCCTGAGCGGGTTTAGTAAGATGGAATTTCAAAGGTCATTACAATGTATTGAATACCATTTTACTGAAAAGAAACTGGAGTTCCAAACATCGGATCCACTGGGACTCCATTGGAAAGTCTCCTTCTTCTTCCACCTCTCTTCACCTTCCCCTTCTCTGAATATCTTGCAGAAGAAAGGGAAAAAGAGTCAAACATCAAACTAAAGAAATCACCCAAACCTCTGTTCTTGCTTACTTTCTCCACTTGACTCTTTTATGATGCTGCTTGGCCCTAGAATTATTATTAGGATTTATAAGCAGTCCCATGATAGACTTAGATTTTTTTAGGTGTTTATAACTGTCATAAAAATTTAGTGTGTCATGTAAGGTCTCAATCTGGCTGTAAATTTTGCAATAATACTTCTCAAAATTGTCAGAAAGTTGTTTGCACATCTTCAAGGAGTTTAGAAAAGGATGGAACAGAACAGGAATCTCATCGTACAAGGAAAAATTTTGACAATGGGAGGAAGAAGCCGCCTTGTTTTGCACATGGCGCTCTAAGTGCCATGAAGAATGATGGTATGTGGCAGAGTAGATTTAGAAGACAGAACGACTTCTTCAATTACCAGCTACTTCACTTCAGGCAAATTATTTAACATCTCTGTCCTTGAAATTCCTTATTCACACAATGAGGATAATAACATCTTATTAGGTTTTCAATGAATTAATGTATGGGAAGCATTCAAAATAGTGCTGGGCACATGTAAGAACAATGTGTTTACAAGTGAATGTTATCTGAGAGAGATGGCTAAATTCTTTCAATTCTTGTCCATACATCCTCACTGATAACAGTGTTTTGGGGTATCTAAGATTGACATAAAATATATCTATTACAGTCATTATGCATCATGTGTAGTCAGAGAGTAACTGTAAGTAGGGTGTCCCACTTTGATGTTATTGCTGGACACAGCTTAGGGACAGGAGGCAGAACTCTATGAAATGCTATCATACTTACGGTAAGAGAGATGTGAACAAAGCTGAATCCCAGGACGGATAGATGATGCACCTCTGACTGCAAGGTGGCATCTCTAGCAAAGATCATGGTTTTGAACTTGGTTAACTTGAGTTTCAACTAGATGTTAGCCTCAGATCAAGGTTCTTCTAAATAACATTTCCCAAAGATAAGAATCAGCTTAGTGGGTAAAAAAGGGACTTTCCTTGTATACCCTTGGCAGTCTGGTTTTGTAAGAAACTGACCTTTGAGTTCGGTGACTGTTGAAGGACAGTCTCTTTTCTAAGATCACTGCATGTTTTCGGTGAAGCATATAGGAATAAACTGGGTCAGAACACAGGGCTTATATTTTTCATATTTGAATCATGCCTGTTTTCTTTTTTTTTCTTCTCTAAGCCAGTGATCTGTGTGTGTGTCATGAGTGTGTGAATCTGTTTATAGATGACACATATCTTTTTTTTTGGAAAATTACTGGGTGAGAGAAAAGATAACTGAAATGTAGTACCTACTATGCCCTAGGCCTGTGCTGGGAATATTATACAAAACCTCCTTTATCCTTATAATAATTCTGAGGGATAAATATTCTTATTTCCATAAAAGAAGCAAAAGTTGAAGTTCAAATTAATTAAGCTTGTATATCTAATAAGAAACAAAACCTAGATTTGGCATGCGCCTAACTCTAAGGCACATGCTTTTGCTTGTCACTAAGAACTCATTTGCGAGGTGTGTGTACCTTCAGGAGTTCTTAAGTTGCTAAGTCATGGACATAGCCAAGTAGGATTGATAGGTGGAATATGTTTCTGGCTCTCCTTCTGTCCATCTCCCTATCATCATCCTTTCCAATCACTCATTGTGATTTCCATTTTTTTTCTCATTCTGTTCTAAACTCCACAAATCCAAATTCAATACTTTTTCAAAATCTGGTTTGCTAAGTCTCATTCATCAGGACCATGCTTAATAACTAGAACTAACCTGATAGCCCAGTTTATAACAAATCTAGTCATCTCAAATTGCAGTGATGTATTTCGGGCCCTTCCATGTAGCCTACTGTGCTGCCTCCAAACACCAGCAGGACACTTTCACATTGAGTACACCAGCATGAATTTCCAATTGACATGAAGCAGAGGCAGAAAGTAACTCATGAATTTTCTTAAAAACAATTTCCACAATAATAAGTGTGGTACTACTTCTTCTTTGTTCTTCCCGAGCCCATGAAAAGATCTCATTTTATCTCAAAGAAGAAACTTTTTGAGACTGAAGACTGAAAACTTCCACATTGAAGTCACATTGAGCACTTCTTCCCTTCTCCTTTTCCTCCTTGTATTTTGGATTATTTGTGCACACTCCTCAATCCCCATAGATAATAGACACGTTTGCAGGCAGGGTTTGGTCATTTTATTAGCTGTGAGTCTTCCCTTTCCCATCAGTGCCTTGCATGAATTATAGTGAAGCAGAGGTTGGAGCCAGGAAATTTTCAGGCCAAAATCCATGAATTCAAATTTTTGTTCTGTTATTTATTAAAGTGTAATAATAGGAAAATTATCAAACACCTTTGAGTCTTAGTTCCCTTGTCTGTAAAATGGAAAGAATAATAGTTCATGGATTTATTGTGATAATTCAACAAGACAATTTATGCCAGCACTTCATATGTCAATTATATCTCAATAAAACTAGAGAAAAATCACTTCATACATTATATCTGGCAAAACTTTCGAAATTATCAAAGTCAGCAGCCTCAGGCCAGATCTGTACAGATTAAAGTAGAACTGTGAGCATAACATAAAATGCGTGTGGTGAAATTAATGTTAACTGCAGCTTATTCAACTTATAATCCATTTTATTTCTTGAAGAGAACTTATAAAAATTATGTAGATTCTTGACCCAAGATAATTGGTTAGCATATATTCAGTTATACTGACAAATAATTATTGAACAGATAATATTTGTTAGAGAAGTTGTGTTAAATATATTTAGGTTATTAAACATTATCAAAAAATCATCTTAAAAATAACATGCTTAATTTTATAGAAATCTTTCTATTTGTTTTTTAAAAAATTGATGACTTCTAATTGAATTCAGTGAATAAGAGCTTTCCTTGATCTGATTAAAGGAAATATTTTCTTGTTAGAAGACAGAGATAATTTTCAGTCTACATTCAGCTTTGTGATTCAAAAGTGATTTTTACTACTTGGGGCAATTTTCTAATTCAATGTGATATAGACTATAATGTATTGTTACATAGATTATTATATATGATAACATCCATTGTATGCTGAAAGAACTCAGAGATTTTTGCCCATTTTGTTCACTCCTGAATCTTCAGCTTTAGAGAAGTTGACATACATTGGTAATGAAATGTTTTGCTGCTACATACTAGATTTTGTGCTAGATTCTATTTAGATAGATAAGAAATGGCTCCTGCTAAGAAGGTTCTCACCATAAATTGGGAGAGACAATGAGTAAATGCTTGGGATGGAATGATATCAATTCTGCCTAAAGATTTAAGAAACGGAAAATAAATTTTTTAGATTAGCATGAATTGAAGTTGGAAGACATTTTAGGAAGGGGAATACCTAGAACAGAAGGAGTAAGGGTAAACCATGGTGTGGAGAGAAAGACCAGTAAAATGGCATTGGTCCGGTCAAGATAGCATAAAGTATATTTTTTTTAAAATGGAGTCACTCATGTCAACCAAGATGGCTGCCAGTCAGCCATGACACTTTGATTCAACAAGGAAACTACCTAAGTCACACTAGACACATCAGACAAGGAGACACACCTAAGATATCTGCACAGGTGATCAGAACAGCCTTGTCTACAGACTACAACCACCCACATATAGGCTCCTGGGCAAATTCCCCACTTGCTATCAGGGTGCCAAGACACTTATCAAGAGACCCAGAAGGCTGGAGTACACCCCTCTCAAGGTATAACTGAGACAGGTTCTAGGCCACTGCTGAGACAGCTGAGTTCCACACACCAGAATGCTGCTCCATGCCATGCTGATCTCCCTTGGCATCTGCCGCCAGAGGTTCAGCCCTGCTGGACTGAGGACTTCCTCTGTCCCGTTGCTTACCTGGCTCCAGAGATCCTTGTTTGCAAGACACCTACAACTCCCATGTCCACTGTGCTGTCTCCCGGACCTGCAGACTGAGACTTTGGGACTTTGGTTCATTATCCCCCAATTCTCTCATGTGATGTTATTGCTGATTGTCTCTGAGTGATTAGTATTGTTATTAGGTTAATATAGATTTGGATTAAATGTGCATTAATAGAAGCTGAGTGACTAGCATAGTTACCTTGTGTGATTCTTGTCTATTCCTTGGTGCCGGACTGCTCAGCGGGCAGCGAGCCAAACAGTTGCCCAGCTAACTTATAGGAAAGACTATATCTCAAACATACACTTGTGACATCTAGCACCTCATGTGTTCAAATAGTTTAGACTGATCAGAGCCCACGGTGTGAAAGAAAAGTGTCAAGGACTAAGGCAGGAGATGAGGGCAGCAGCTAAGTCATGGGAAGTCTTTTTATCCTTGAGAAGCAAACTCATCTCATGGGCAAGGGTGAAAGGCTAGATTTATTAAAATAGAATAACATAATTTTTGCCTATTCAAAGGATCAGTCCAGCAATAATATGGGGATTTTTGGGGGGTGTTAATAAGACTGCAGGAAAACAACAGGTGACTTCCCAACATTCAGGTAAAAATAACCAAAGTATGAATTCAGGCAGGGTCAGTGGTGACAGTTTAGAGAACATTCAGAGGTAAAATAAGAACTTATTGACATGAATGAGGCAAGCCAATGAGAGTCAAGGTGTCTTTCTCAGGTAAAGGATAGATGATAGAACCATTAATAAAAGGAATGTAAACTCAGTTTTAAAAAAGTAGGACTTTCATGTGAGATGCCCAGTAGGTAGTTAATACATATGTGGATTTGTATCTCAGAAGAAAAATTTGAGATGGTGATAAATCTGTCATCTTCAGGGTTTGCAAAATCATCCAGAGAGATTATTAAAAATTAGAAGAAAAAAGTATGAGACCAAATTTCAAGTTTTTCAGTTAGGACAGAAACCTACAAACTTGGAGGCACAGACATGATCAATTGTAGAAGATGATTAATTGAGGAATGAGAAGAAAATGCTGCGGCTTCTTTGTATGTTTATTGTTCATACTGATAATAAGAATGAAGTTAACCTTTACTAAGATTTAATAACAGATTAAAATGGTCTTCACTCAGTCCATGTTTTAGGAGACTATGTGTCACCTCAGGTCCTTGGAAGAAGGGTAATAATTCTGTAAGGCAAAAAAAGGTTATTCGAGTCTTCAACTTGTTTGTTTTTGGGTTTTGTTTTGTTTTTTTACCCATTTTGTGGTATATTCTAGTTTATGTAGGGCCAGTGGTATAAATTTATGTTATCAGGTTTTAACTAAACTAACTCTCCTAAAATGGACAAGTGGCTCACAAATGTTCCAGCATAGAAATAACACTGATTGCAATAAAGATAAAAAGGGAAAAAATAAAGTAAAATAACAACAACAACAACAAAAAGAAAGAACACCGATTGAAAACAGTAGTGCACACACAGATGGATATGGGAAACATATAGAGGTGACACTTCCAATCACAAAATAAACTCTTTCTAGGAGTGAAATACAATGAAGATTTATTTGGAGCTCCCCCTAGTTCTTTCAAAATGAGTGAAAAATATTTTAAAAAGCTACTTGAAAGAAGACTTATCATCTGCTATCACAACAAAAAAACCTCAAATGAATAATATGCCTTGAGATATAGGCTAATGACCTTTAAAAATAATGTTTGTTTTGTTATCTCATTATTATAAATGCATATTTTATACATATATTTTAATATGCTCATAGAACATGAGTTAATATGAAAAAGTATGTATATAGAATGTTGACTTGGGA
Organism: Mormoops blainvillei; assembly: GCA_004026545.1. NCBI lineage: Eukaryota > Metazoa > Chordata > Mammalia > Chiroptera > Mormoopidae > Mormoops > Mormoops blainvillei. Next base: position 25,608 of record PVJD01005539.1, on the reverse strand, counting down.
TATTTTGAGTTTTTAAAGGTGGGAATGAACCATCAAGATTTGTAGACCAGTGAGTTAATGAGTAGAGGGGGTCTCTGGAGCACAGCTAAGGAGAGCGTGAAGGGATTTCTATTGCTTCCATCCATTTTCCATACTACCTGAGAAAGGAGTTCTCTGTTTTTCTCTGTGTAACTCATCCCTGAAAAGAAAGCCACAATCTTCTCATCACACTATTGATTATGTTACAGAAATTAAATCTCTGAGCCATAGGAGGGCACAGAGGCAAGAGAAAAAAAAATTATCAGTGTGATGATTTTTATTAAATGTTTGAGAGCCTTGGTGCCAGAAGTTACAAGTGTAGTCATTGGTCCTGGTTTCATAGACCATTAAGCAAACAACCTGTTTTTGTTTGGAATATTTTACTTGATTCAAGTAACATAAAAGTCTTTCATAACAAAAAATCCATAAAAAAAGTTACCTTATCAATATGCTTCTGTTTAATTATGGAAACTTTAAAATCAATAATATTACTACATATTGCAAGCTGTGTCATTGACACTGGAATATTTGTCATCCTTAAGATTCATGAATCTTCCCATAGTCCTCTGTTGGTGCTGGATGACCAGAGAGCACAATATTCACTAAGAACATTCTCAGTTAAAAGTTTATAGGTGTATAAGGGGAAGGGTCAAGTCAAAGAACATGTATATAAAGGGCCCATGGACAAGGACAATGGGGGCTAGGATTGAGTGTGGGAGGGGAGGTGGGCAGGGTAGGGGAGAACAGTGGGGAAAAAATGGAGGCAACTGTAATTGTACAACAATAAAAATATAAAAATAAATAAAAATTTAAAAAGTTTATAGGGGTAAATCACAAGTGAAAACTGTAGTATGAATTCCATTTACTTTTTAAATAATTTTTATTGAATTTATTGGGGTGATATTGGTTAGTAAAATTATATAGATTTCTGGTGTACAGCTCTATAATACATCATCTGTATATTGTATTGAGTGTTTACCACCTAAAGTCAAATATTCTTCTGTCCCCATTTATCCACCCTTTATCTCCTTCTATTTCCCCCTTCCCCCTTTCCCTCTGCTTATCACCATACTGTTGTCTGTTTCTATGAGTTTTGCTATTTTTGCTGAATCCCTTCACCTCTTTTGCTCAGCCCCCAGCACCCTCCCCTCTAACAGCTGTTAGTTTGTTCTCTACACCTATGAATGTGTTACAATTTTTTTTTATTTTTTTCATTAGATTTCAAATATAAGTGAAATCATCTGGTATTTGTCTTTTTCCAACTGGCTTATTTCACTTAGCATAATACCGTTGATACCTATAAGTGCTGTCGCAGAAGGTAAGACATCTTTTTTATAGCTGAGTGGTATTCCACGGTGTAAATGTACCACAGTTTTTTCATTCACTCATCTACAGGATGGCTGAGTGGTTCATTTAGTTTCAATGCTCGAATTGCTTTGGTGAGTTTCCAGAAAGTGAAGAGAATATAATCTTTTCAAAGGAAAAGTAGTAACAGTACATTCAGCATGCTCAAAGATTAGACTTTTGATGACCGTCTTACTTCTACATACAAATTATATGACTATTGACTAACTAATGAAATGAGTAAAAATTTTAAAGAGAATAATTTACAATATGGTAAACTAAACCTGGATTTCTTATAAGAAAAAGAGTATTTTAATAATATTTTGGAAAAAATTAATAAAATTTTTAACAAAGCTGGGGATAAAAATGAACAGCATTCACCTAGTGGGTAGCATAATTCAAGAATTAATATTTAGCCTTTAAGATTCTTGGTGAATGGGCAAAACAGGAAAATCCTAATATGGAAAAGAATATGGCAATAAGTGATGGGGCCGGTTTGTTGTGATATAAGAGGTTAAGGAGATAGGTAACTATTGTAAAAAGCATAGTTGTAAGAACATTAAGAAATCCCCTCTATTTACCCATTGTAATAATTACCTGCCATCAGTGGCACATGCAAGTAGTTACAGGAAAAATTTTACAATCACTATAGAGAATTAGAATTTTATCTAACCATAAGATTTTTAAACTTGCTTCCAAGTTGTCTCAAGAAGTTGAGGCAAACAATCTCTCTAAACAAAGAATAAAGATAAACCTATAATTTGTACATAAATTTTGCTGGGACTCAACATGTCCAACAATAAATGATGAGGCTCAGGAACAATGGCTACTCAGGAAGAAGTTTAGCCTTTGGGCCAAATATGAGACCCATAATTATAAGCACTTACTCTTACCAAGGCAAAAAAAAAATTTTATTAGATTTATACTACTTTCAAAAAATTAATCAGGAGATGTGGGAGTGAAATAAAGGGTAAGAAAACCATAATATTCTGAATAGAGGAAGGCTAGGCAAATGAGACAGAAGAGGTCTTATTCAAAGACTTCCCATGGATAGGCTCCGGATGGAGCATAATGTTGGTCCCTTGAGTTTATCCAAGCAGGAAGTGAAGTGTTCCTGGGGCCAACTTTGTGAGTCTACTGCAAAATTTGCATTATGTACAAATCAATTGTAATCCAATAGCTGTCAGTTTTACCTTCAATCTATGTTGGACAATTTTATAATGGTAATTGGCTGAGATTTACTTTGCGTTTTAAAAGGGACTGCCATCTCTCTTATTTGTGTTACTGTGTTCTACTCACACTAACAGTTCCTACACTGAATGAAATAGATTAAACACAAAGCCACCTGCACTTGGCCTTCTTTACTCTGTGCTGAGTCACTGACCAGTTCTCCTTTTGCTGGTTTCTGATCCCAGGTGTAGCCCCAGCCTCTGTTCCCCTTTGGCTGCTCTTTTTCCTTAAGTCTAGGCTTTCCATCTTCTTGACATGCATGCCTCCTCTTATTATATCTTCTGTTGTCACCAGCATAAGGAATCTTCTGGAAGGTTTTCAATTTTCTTGGATTTCCTCCCTCTAATATCTCTGTTAATTCTGCAGCTAATGCTTCCATGTCTTGGGCTCTTTCACCTGGCCTCTGTTTTAGATGATATAGTTCTAGTTAGAGAAATTAACACCAAGGTTTCATAGCTAATTCTTGTTTCTGCACCTCAAATACCAATATCAAACTTTCCTCTAAGACATTACTGAAGTTTCATCTTTGAACATACTCCAGAATTCCTATCTTAAGAACTGCAGGGATTGGGTTAAGCATGTTCTGCATACTTTTTTTTTAATTGATATATACAGCAGGCAATTTTTTTTAACTAGACACTTAAGAAACCGCCTCCAGTTTGCTGAAAATGGAACATATCATGCAATTAGCATGTACGGATGCAGTTGTGGAGAACTCAATATCAGGAAGCAGATGGGTAGGGGAAGGGGAAAGGGGGTACAAAGTGCTGTTTGTCGTTAGTGGATGACCAAGAAAAAAAAAGTGTCGCCATTCTGACAGTCATTATATAAGATTACAAAAATACCCAACTAGGATACATCCTATTTCAAGCTCCTTCTAACTCTGGAAATATTGTCTCTAAGTCTGCCACCTCTGCCGTGATCTTGAGGTGGTAGTAACAATGGCAAAGGCCAGCAGGCCTAAATCCTGGCAGAAAGCAAACAGTATGCGCATTCTAGATGCCAAAAGCAAAGAGGGCCGAAAGGGTAGCTTGAAAAGACCGTTCGGGGTAGAATAACATTAACAGTAAATAACAACAGGAGGCAGAGAGGGGAGTGTGTTCCATCCGTCTGAGGACTGCTCTAGACGACACAGATAGCAGTTCCTGGACCTGGTGGTAGAGCACACACATCTCTGGGAATCAAAGCAGAACCTAATTATGAATGAGGCCCGGTAGAGTGCCCCTCGTAACCTGGTCCCATTAGTATTGTTCATGGTTGCATCTTGTATCCATTAAGACTTTGGGGAGCCAGCTGCATAATGAGAGTTCTGTGAGTTCCAAAAATTATAAGATATTTGGCATCTCCGCACGTACATCTTCCTGTAACAATGCATTTTATTGTTTGGAGAAAGAAGGATTAAATTCACTTGAAGCAAAAGTGGTGAAAGCTTTTAGTGATTTTTTATGGTTATATGTGAATATACATTTGGCAAATTCTGCTGCTGAAAGATTTCCCTGTATGGTAGCAGTGGCCTCTCCCTGTGCTTCTTCTCACGCCCATTTCTCCCTTCTTGTCTTCATTGGTCATGCTTCTCCTTCTCTAACCTTCTTTACTCTTCCCTCTGAAGAATAGAAGCCAAACAGAGGTTGACTATTTTGTTCCTTGGGAGAAGAAATTTTTCTTCAGATACATGTGATTAAACAGCAAAGGGACATGCTACCCACTGATTTCCATTATCTCTGTATACTGAGGGCCATATTTCAATGGTGACCTCTTAAGGAACCGACAAGCAGCAATTTGCCAATGTACAGTAACCAGTATCTAATCTGACCAGCCTCAAAAGGGGCTTGGATTAGACTCCTGAGAAATCATTATAAACAAAGGCTCCTTTTGACTCTCAGCCTATGTATGCCTCTAGTCAGGGCAAGGTAGTCCACAAAATAACAAAAACACCAGGACAGCAATGCCATTGCAAAATCAACAAACCCCCAGTTCAAATCAAAGCTTCAAGTCCAAGAATGTGTTCTAGAACCAAATGAAAGCACCTGCTGGTTAGAGCTTGCTGAAGTGCCTGCTCATAACAGGTGTAAATGAAGAAGTTATTAACTCACGAGTTTTCCGATGTCTGGGGGCTAAAAGGCAGGTCCTTGGTACTATGATTCTAATAGAAGCTGCGGTGATGGTGGTGGTGTTGTCTGTGTGTGTACATGTGTGTGAATATCTCTTGCAAAGTTATTCTTCACCCAGGAAGTTCTTGGCAGGAATTTAAAATGTAAGGGCTATAAACTAATAAATGTGCTTTGAACAGTGCCAGGTTTACAGTCAAGAGAGGGCAGTACATGGCACTATTAAGGATAACAAGAAGAAGAATTCTCTGATGGGAACCCTAATAAATGTAGTAGCATGCTGTAATAAAGAGCACTAGAAAATGGATGAGGTATAACAAAATTATTCATAAAGAGAAATGGAAAAAGATGTCATGCTGAGTGGTTACATGCAGTTATATAGACACTAACAAGTTTATCACGAGAAGCTGAGTGCTAGTACATTCACATATGTTTTCTAACTAGCACAAAGAGAGACTGTTTTTATCTTGAAGAACAGGAGAGCCTGGAGTTAGAGGTGTGCTAAATCTTGCTACTGATTTTTAATAATTCAGAGCCAAATAGCAATAATGGTTCATGTAGGTCAGTTTAATGAACAAAGCAACCTCACTTCGGGTTGTTTGATGGAAGGTTCTCTGCCAGTAGCTAACTGGTATACTTTACAGCTATCTCCAGGGTTCTCTTTGATATGATATTATCCTCCTCACACACTGCACTTTCTATACACCAAAATATAATGTGAAGCCACGAGTTAGGATGACAACACGAAAAGAATTTCCAAATGAGCCCAGGAGCTCTTGCTCCGAAGCTACAGTGATGGTAGAAAAACAGCAGCAGCTGCCCTGCTCACATGCCCCTCACATCAAGTTTTCTAGGAACCATAGTAATTCAAAGACTTGGCGAGGGAGGCTTCCGACAAGCCTTGGAACTGAGAAAAGAAGTTTACCCACAATATTTTCATTATCTGATGCTAACCGCCATAAAACGGCAACAGATTTATGTGATTTTAAACAGATTGCAACCAATTCGAAAAACACATTGATAAGTAATCATTTTATTGACATGCAGGACATGCAGGATCCTCTATTTCTGTGAAGTTCCCTTCAGGATAAATTTAAATAGTGCAATTATACCAGTGTGTTTTTAATTTAGCCCATGGGAAGAAGTTTTAACTTAGAGATTCGAGGTATTCAGACCCTTTTTTTAGACCAAAATCATATCAAGACATGGCTCGGAGGATCAGTGGCAATGTCTTAAGCCAATAAAAATCATTGGGAGTATTTTTCCTGCTGAAATTGGCCTTTGGGATTTTTTTAAAGATTTCATTTTAATTGAAACAGAGCCAATTCTATTGAAGAGAGCATAGAAAGCCCACGCGACGATGCTTTGCAGAATATTCTGCTGCTTCGACAACATAACTTACCGGCTGACCTGAGCCTGACAGAATGAAGACCTGTCTCAGTTGCTCTCCTCCTCAGAAACTAACATGGCAGTAGGTGTGCTACTCAGCAGTGTACATGCAAAGACTGGGCAATGTGTGGGTTTTCCTTGTACTAGCTTTTGGAATATTTGTTGTAGTCCTTTCTCTGCTCTTCTCTGGTATTTCAAAATATACAGTTACACATTTTGGAAACACTGAGGAAGTAAAGGCACAGACACAGTGAGTGGGCTCCGTTTACCCCACCCCCTTTCCAAGTCTTCAAGAACTTTGGGCAGAGAGGGCTCCCTTGACGACGAGAGCCACCTAAATGTAAGACCGCGCCACACAGTATTCAGTTACACGCAGACTCCCTTGCCAGAGGTTCCTAATGGGTGTGAGGTATGTTCCATCCTTCTCAAATGCCACTTGCCCTGGATTTATTTTGTGGGACTACAGGCCTGGAACAGAGGCAGAGTTCTTACTCAGGGGTTATAAATGCTATCATTGTGTGTGTACTGATTCTCCAAGGTATGTCACCTGCCCAGTGAGGGTTGGGTTTCTTGCAGGGTTTTCCCGCTGAAGGCTTGCTGAAGCTAAAGCATTTTTGAATGGAAAGATTAAGGGAAGGGCTGGGTGTGGGGTTCAAACTGAGAACTCATTATTTGTTTCTTAACTTGAAAAGCAAGCTCTGCTTTCCTCTCCCGGAAGAGCCCTGTGTACCAGGGCTCTGGTGGAGCAGGTAACAACCTTAATGCCGAGAGTAAAAAAGGATTCAATTTTCCCCCAATCTTACTAATTCGAACAATATCGTACAGCTGCAAAACTTAGAGTTAACAAAACAACCTCACCTGCTTCACTTAGTTTGAGCCACTTAGCACAGCAGGATGTGTATCGTCAACCCTACTTTACAGGTAAGCAAACCAAGGCTTATGAATAATGAGATTTGCCACTAGATCCTGTTTGGGTGAGTTTGAATGAGAACGGAGGCCTAAATCCACTGATTTTTGCCACCAAAACATATACAGGTTGGATATTTACCACTTTCCTTGGTTCTTTTCATAGCTACCTTGGGAAATAGGAAGCAGAGGTCTCACAGATGAAGACATAGGTGGGTAAACTTTGAGGAAACTGGGTAGCTTTGTGCCGTGACATCATGCTGTGGGACCTAGGTAGATTTCTAGACCTTATTACAAAACAGACACCTCTGTAACTACCAGCCAGCCGTAAAACTGTAATAATGCATGTTAAAATTTTTCTTCTAACAGTCATTAATTAATTCAGCAGATAGTTTTTCTGTCCCTACTGTGGCAAGCAACTATCCTAGGCTGACTTACAGTACAGTGTGAAAGACAAACACAGTAGGGGAGGCTAATACATGGGGGTCTCAGGGAAGGAGCAGAGAGTAAATGTTCATAACAGAGGAGAGAAAAGGAGGGAGGGCAGGAGCTTGGATAAACTCTGAAGACCAACTTCTCCTTCCCAAGCTTGCCTTGGGGAGCACTACAACAAGAACCGATTAGCACAGGCCATAATGCTTTGTGCGTGAAAGTGAATAACACTTATTGAAGGGAGACTAATGCAAGGAAAGCCTCCATTTCCAGGGAGTGATTAAAATGCTGCTTGTTAAAGGCTTCTGATTCCCTATATCCCTGGGTCATACGGGGCAATAGTTAGTAGGGTAGAATCATGGTAATTCTCTTGGAAAGAACATGTTAAAGAAATGAGCATTACAGAAAGAGGGAAAAAGGAAACACTAGGAAATGTCTCAAGACACTGTATCATTGTTACTGGGAGGAAATGTCACGTGTAACTTCAGACTGACTGTTTATATGGTAGAAAATTAATTTTGAAAAATGTAAGCAGTGGCACAGCGGGGCCCTAGCAAGGACTTGAAATAAGCCTCCTTGAAGCAGGACATAATTATTTTCTTTGGTTTCCAAAATATTGGTTTTCATAAGCAATAAAAATGTTTATTTAATGCAATTGACCTTAACCTGTGTATCAGATAGAACCAGAGTCACAGGCATTAAATTCTGATACTAGCACGCAGGTGTGTGGGTGAAGTCTGCTGTGGGTGCAGGTCACCTGTTGCTGAGACACACTGAAGAAGGGGATCACAATGACAAGAATGCCACAAACACGTACCATCTCATTCTCCATGCTGAATTCCCACCAATCTTGCCAGCCACATTTCATCTATGAAACAGATTTACGGTTCTAAAAAGCAGAACACACTTATCAAATGAATTTATTTTAAATACTGAAGCCAAATTGGAATTTTTCATTGCATCTGTGACTTTTTACAATAAATCTGGATATAGTTTTATACCCACTTCCAATCTGGAACAAGATCTATCTTACTAAGTATTCTTCTACTCACCCTCCTTTGTGAACCACGGTTATGGTTTCAGCTCCTCACTCAAATCGAAGTCTTGCAAATCTACAGCTGTGTTAGTATTTTAAGGGCCTGAGAAGTTAGATTTGCTTAGTCCTTTGTTCTTTATCCCACTCACGTCTGAAGAACTGTCATAGTCTAAAGAATTTTATGCCCTTTAAACTTACTTTTTTACATGTAGATAAGCTAAGTAGGTGCAGAATAAAACTTTTGGTTGTAAATAATTACCTGGACAGCCACTTTGCTGTCTAAATTAAGTGTTGACAACATAAAATGTAGAGATTTTATTCAAGCAATGCTTTTCAATATTGACAATTAAGAACTAGTTCGTGTAGCCAACAAATAAGTAATTTAATGTGATCTTAAGATTAAAAGAAGTTTAAGTTTTTTTAAAACATTTTTTATTATAAAGTATAATGCACATACAAAAACCCCCAAAATAAAAAATGTACAAGTCAGTAACTTATGAAAAAACAAATACCTCTGTAACTACCAACCAGCCCTAAAACTGTAATAATGCGTGCTAAAATTTTTCTTCTAATAGTCATTAATTAATTCAGCAGATAGTTTTTGTGTCCCTACTGTGCCAAACAACTATCTTAGGCTGATTTACAGTACAGTGTGAAAGACAAACAATATACAAATATATAACATGTTAGGCAGATATGTGATATGAAAAGAGAGTGGGATAAGAGAGGCTGAAGACAGCAGCTCTTTTACACGTAGAGCTACCAGGAAAGCCTTTGAAGGACAAACATCATATCTGGTCATCATCCGTGTCCCTGTATGCCTAATGCAAAGTACCGATGAATAAATATCCTTCAAGTAAATAGGACATTGAGAAAATCAAATATCTATGACAGGACAAAGCAATGGCAAAATCACACACACAGAACACAACAAAACAATTGCAAGATAGTCGGCTTTGTGAACAAAAAGGTTAGGCAAATGGCATTTTGTCAAGGCAAAAGAAAAACTGGTCATTAAACTTCAGACAATGTATGGCATTAGAACAGAAAATGTGATTCATTTTCATGCACTTCCTCCTGAACTATTGCACTGACTTAAAAGTGTACAAGTTCAAGAGAAATCTAACTGTAGACACCAGACTACTGAACCTGAACCAAACAACGTTCACCCATCCATAGCTATCCTGCACTATCCTAAATGCTTCCAAAATTGATGATTATGTATTTTGGAATGGCAGTGGAAAATAAAGAAAGAGAATGAAGAAAAAGTACTATAAAAGGTAAAAATCTCAAAAAAGTAAATACTCCAGTTTTAATATTGGCATTGCTAAATAACCCACCAAATGTCTCTTTCGGGTCTAAAGATAAGAAGAAGCAACTAGAGAGGGAGAGACACTCCCTTAAATCCTGAGGCCCAAGTCAATCTGCTGTTATTTGGCCAAAGATGCAGGACCCACATATAGAAATTGGCTCCAAGTTTCAATTAAAATGAAATCTAAATGGAAAATCTTAAGGGTCAACTTCAACTGAAAAATAAATATAAATATTTCCCGGGTTTTCTTTTTTTCTTTTTTTGGCTTCAGACATCTAAGGATATAGTTTTTTCAGAGACTATAAAAGAAGAGAGAGAGAAGGAAGGAAGGAAGGAAGGAAGGAAGGAAGGAAGGAAGGAAGGAAGGAAGGAAGGAAGGAAGGAAGGAAGGAAGGAAGGAAGGAAGGAAGGAAGGAAGGAAGGAAGGAAGGAAGGAAGGAAGGAAAGGGGAGGGGAGGGGAGGGGAGGAGAGAGGATGGAGGGACCCTTGATGTGGACATTTTTAAAAATATGAGAAATTTGTGAAAAGTAGGATTGAAACGTGTAGAAATCTCTCATTACTTCTTTATTATGCTAGTTATAAAATTATCTTTTTGTTAGGCTAACCTCTGTATTTTGTTTATTTTTTTATATCTATTGCAAGCTGATATTTCAAACATTGTGCATTACACGTGGTAGTCCTTCAATAAATGTATTCTCCACTTCACACCAGTCAGAAAGACCATCATAACCAAATCAACAAACAGCAAGTGCTGACAAGGTTGTGGAGAAAAGGGAACCCTAGTGCACTATTGGTGGGAATGCAGACTGGTGCGGCCACTGCAGAAAACAGTATGGAATGTCCTCAGAAAACTAAAAATGGAGCTTCTTTTTGACCTGGTAATTCCACTGCTGGGATTATACCCTAAAAACCCGGAAACACCAATTTGATGTTCTTAGCAGTACAATTTACAATAGCTAAGTATTGGAAGTAACCTAAGTGCCCATCAGTACATGAGTGGATCAAAAACTATATTACATTTACACTATGGAACACTACACAGCAGAAAGAAAGGATGAGATCCTCCCCTCCATGACAGCATGGATGGAACTGGAGAGCATTATGCTAAGTGAAGTAAGCCATGCAGTAAAAGACAGATACCATTTGATCTCAACTATAAGTGGAAACTAATCGACAGAACAAACAAGCAAGCAAAACATAACCAGTAACATTGAAATAAAGAACAAACTGATGGTAACCAGGGGAGGGGGTGGGGAGGGAATAACAGGAGGAAACAGGGGAAGGGAAATCAAGAAACATGTATAAAAGACTCATAGACAAAGCCAAAAGGAGGTAGGATCGAGGCTGGGAAGAGGGGATCAGAGGGGCAGGGAAGTGGTGGGGGAGAAATGGACAAAACTGCACTTGAACAACAACAACAAAAGAAATAACAACAAAAAAAATGTATCCTGATGATATTGATTTTACTAAATCCATTTTCCACTTCCTTTTTAATTACTCCTAATAGTTCTAATAATTAAGTCAATAGTAACACAAGTGTGGAATTCGGCATTAAAATTCATGTGATCATTCATTCCATCAATCAATAAATATTAATTACATTTCAAGCACTATGCTTACATGTTGAGATTTTAGCTATGAACAAGGCATATATGGTTCTTGCTCTAGGTTTTATCAAATCTAGCAAGACTAACATTTAAAAACCATCATTATAAACATCTTGGTCATCATCATCTTCATCATTATCACTAACACATACTGAGAACTTCCTCAGTGTCAGATCTTCTTTTAGCATTATATATATATAATTTTAGCATATATATATATATATATACTCATTTACTCTTCACAGAAACATTGTAAATAGGTAATAATGTTAGCCTCACTTTTTTGATGAGGGAACTAAGACTCTAAAAAAATTAAATATAAAGACTGAATTCCAATATGGTGCTAAAGTTATAAAATGTAATGTGATGGTTAAAATAAAGCCAAAAAGCAGCCACCAGTATTGGTAGAAAAGAAGATTAAGATTTCTCTTCCCCCATATTCCTTCCCTCTGCTTAAAGGAAGAAAGTCTGAAAGTCTTTAAATATTTTTATTTTAAATTTTATCTTTTTCTTTTCTAACTTTACAGGGAGAAAATCACTGGTGATAATAGTCACAATGTTTTATGTACTTGATGTTTTGGTAGTTATTTGTTAAGCTAGAGAAGGTGATACAGGTTAAGTCATGTGATCCAGAGCCTTCCAAAATGAGGGGAAAGGGCACACCAACTGAGATGTAAGCAAAGGAGCTCTCCTTGGGAATTTAGAGCCCTCTGTTTTATTTTCTGACCTCACTACATAGACTTCCACACCATCCAGACTTGCCACTGGATAATAACTGTGTCCAGCAACCCCTGGGACCCAACAAATTTATCATCAACTCTGCGGGAGAGATTTTTGGTTGCTTGCATCCTGTCTTGTGCTGTGGGGTCCAGCAAAGCCAAAGGGTTACTAATTGCCATGTTAAATTCTCCTGGCCTCAGCTCTTCTCTCTCTTGTGTCTCTCAATCTCCCAGTGCAACTGGGGACATCTTAGGAATTTATCTGCACGCCAGGAGCTCAAAAAAGCATTTACTGCTAGTTTGTATCAGCAGAGGAAAAAGGTGGTTTAAGTCAGGGTGACTGTGCTCTGCATTTTATGATGCTATTTCATAATAGGAGGTTGTAATCTTCTGCCTACTATAAGATAAAAGAGAAAGAAATTCACAACAACTCGTGTTTAGGGAAACATTTTCTTGAATTTAAGGTTATCCATCAAGATAACAGTTATTACTAATGCCCTTATCTGATGTTGTCTAAATAAAATCCATTAACTGACTTTACATTCCCAGGTCCAGTTGCAATAACTTCATTATAGCTGTCAATACCCTGTTGAAAATAATAATTCCTGCATTGATTTCTACTTCTTTTTTGCTTAAAGACCCTTTGGCACCTCCACCGAATTTCTGGAGTTTAAAAAATTTGTGACATTAGGTAGAGGATTTAAAAAGCCAGCCTGTGAACGAGAGTTCCTCAGTGACCTTCCTTATGCAATATTTTAGACAACTTAATTCCATTTCAGAAAATATAGAATCAGTGACTCAGGGTGAATTTTTTTCCTCCATCCACTTTCAAGTTAAAAAATATTTTTAGATGGCATGAAATGCATTTGCATCATTTTTCAAATATTATATAAACACAGCCCTTCCTGCTTCATCTTGGTTAACCATGACACCACTCTTGATCTGACCTACACATTTTTAAGTTGACTTAAGAACACAAAAGCCTCTTCCTACAACTGACTCAAATGTGAAATATTACAATTTCTTTTTGTGAGACTATGTTTCACATACATTTGATGGGTAATGAGCTTTGCATTTCAAACATTGGAAAAAAGAAGAGAGTTCTTTGCATCGCCAAGCACGGAGTAAGATGAACAACTCTTGTTTCCAGGCAAAAGTAGGAGTGGCCTAGAGGTGTCGGGCATATTGAATATTATTATATTACTCACTTATGAGGTTGAAGAGGCAAAGTACGGCCCATAGTGAAGATTGTTCCAGAGGAACGTGGGTTTGAGGGACCTGTTGTTGCTCTTTGCAAGCTGCTGACTGCGCCTCCCAGCGTGGTGTGCTCCTTATTCTCCCAAACGAGATGGCAGGTGCTAACCAATGCCTGCTGTCACTGAGCAAGAGGATTTAGAGATCTGGATTTTATTCTTGGCTTGGCCACACCTTACTCTTTTCCCTAGTTATATTCTTTTTTCTTTTTGACCCATGGACTTTTCAGAGGCTTAGCATCTAACGTGGTAGAAAGAACACCAGCTTTGGAGTCAGAGAAAGCTGAGTGGTTGTCCTGACTCTGCCACAAACAAGGTGTAAGCTCTTAGGCAAATTAGCTAATCTTTTGGAGATTCAGATTTCTTATCTGCAAAATGGAAATAAAATTGCCTACCTTGCAGAGTTGTTTGTGAGAATTTAATTAAACTTCATAAATACAATAACCAGCACAGTATTAGTTACATTGTAGGGACCCAATTATAATAATAATGGAACAAAAACAGATAAGTGAAAACATAGGGCATTATAATCTGGTATCTTTGTTTTTCTTTTTTTCAGTGGATGCAATGTCATGTCGCTTCTGGAGAAATATTATTTGTCTAGTAAAAGAGGAATTCATTTTCAGATTCCGCCCCCCTTTACTGAATGACAATGAAGTTTACATCTATTTCTCAGCTGCTTGGATGCAAACATTGAGTGGGATGGCAAGGAAATTAAATTGTTATGTGAGTCCAATGGAAAAGCTTAAAAAGTAATTGCTTTATAAGCAGTTTAATAACTGTATTAATTTGATTTTAATTTTCTTGTTTAAAAAGCATTCTGCACCCTGATCAGCTGTTTGGGATTGATTCTGTCATTTCACTCTGGGAACCTCCCTTTCAGCTTCTATACTATGTGGGGTTAGGTGAGGGTGAGGTCAAAGTCCCCTTCAGTCCCCAAAGGCACAAAGATGTTGTGATGTGCAGATGGAGACATGTGAAACTGAACCCCCTGAACTCAGAAAAGAGCCCCTTCTTTCCAACCATTTCAGGATCACACAAATCAGCCACGGTGTCGACGCTCAGTGTGCTGCCTCGGTTTCCTCCAGAAAAAAGGCAACCCTCGATTTACCTCATTCATTTCTGAAGATTGAGATGAGGCAAGCCATGAATCCTAAATTTCCTGGTTAAAATTATCATATTTTATAGTTTAACAACCAATGTTTAATATTCAAACAGGTGGCCGTATGAAGTACTGAACTTAGAAGTATTAGTCTTAATATCTTTTAACGGTCTGTGACTTTCTTCAGCCTGCACCTCCCTATCCTGTGATCTTTTGTCTATAAAACAAGGGGGCTTCAACTAGGCCAGGTCAGATTATTCTTCCATGATGATAGTTACAACAATAATTATAAAAACGAAGAGAATAGCAGCTCCCAAAATTAAGCAAGCATTATGATTATATGTGAGACCCTGAAGTATGCCTCGGTTTAAAAAACTGGCTATGTGACCTTGGGCACTTTAATTTCCTCAACTGTTAAATGGGAATATGAGTAATACGAACCTCAGAGAGCTGTTGTAAAGGTTAATTGAATAATATATGTAAGGTGTTTACCACGGCTGAAGGGTGAATGTCAGCCAGTAGTAGTGATGGTGGTGACCAGGAACAAGAGCCTTAATTTAATTTCCACAGCCTCCTACCTTATAGGCATTAATATCCATATTTTATAGAAGAAGTAACTAAAGTTCAGGGCAGTTAAGTAATTTAAAAAATAATGGCTAGGAAGTTACAGTCAGATATTAAAACTAGGTCTGTTTAATTTTAACCAGTAGGAAGGATACTGTCTAGCTTTAAAATTCTATGAAAATTCTACTTTGATTAGAATTATAAAATGGTATTTATGAGTTAGTTGTTCCACTTTATACATATAACTAACAAAGCATTCACCATGGCTTGTTATTTTGATTGTTTTTTTTTGTTTGTTTGACCAACAGCCAACAGTGAGCCTTCTGAGGACAAAAATCATGGTTTACAAGGCCAAGAGACAGGGACCCTGGCACCTACTAAACATATAAGAAATGTCTTTAGAACAAAACACATTTTAAGAAAACAAAGAGTCAATGGCAAACAGAACAAAACCATTTCATTTGGTTAACTTGGCTTGATGGGGAAAAAAAACAAACAGAAAAACAGAGGCTAGGAAAATAGCATTTTACCAGGGCCATAGATAAAACAGACACTGAAGGTAAGATACTATTTATCTTGGGGCTAAGAAATGAGATTCATTTTCAGAAACTTGCTCCTGAAACAACTGCTCCGAACTAAGATTTTGCTCATTCTTACAACGATCATAATTTAAATTAATCAATTTTTACATACCGAGAGATTTTAAACTTAGAAACCTGGCTATTAAATTTGGAGCAAGCAGGCAGTTCAGATTCAAAGACATTCTAGGAGAAATTCACTACGGTTGATGTTTCATATTAAAATTTATACCATCCATCATCCTAATAGATTATCCATATGATTTGTCCATCACATTAGGAGTACAAAATGCTATCTTGTCTCCTTGATACAGTGCCTTAAAAAAAAATGAAAGAAAGAACTCACTGTTTCTTTTTTAGGTTTTTTTTTCTTTGAAGTTGTTCCTAGCACACAAGGTCTGGTATGGGGAGTAATTAGAGTAAACCATGCGGAAATCCCAAAGGGAGCAGGCAGGTGGGATAATGTTTGCTGCATTAAAACTTAAAAAGAAATTTCAGTTTTTAGAGGACAAGAAGGTGAATAAATCCTTACTAGGAAGATTAAATGAGTGAATAGGTGTTACCTGTCTAAATTAGGCTCCCTGGCCTATTCTGAGATGAGTCATAATTGCGGGGAAGGTTTGAGGTGGAATTTTTAGTAATTAACAATGCTGTAAACCTGATAGGCAGACAAATGTTTTTGAAGATTATGACCCACAGTAGTTGTACACTAAAATCACCTGAGATGACAGTCTCCACCCCAAGCCCAAGGAAACTGAATCTCCGATCTCTACAGATGAGTTTAGGCCTTTGCCCCTAACAGGTTCTTAGGGAGATTTTAAGTTTCTATAGACAATGTGAAGATCCTTGACAGATGGGACCTTACTAAGAAAGTCTTCATTTTCTTTGAACAGAATTTTAATTTTTTCAGTTACAGTAATCAATTACTGTAATCCCCCCTTATTTGTAGAGGATACATTCGAAGACTCCCTAGTCTATGACCGCAAATGAAACTAGTGCCAAACCATAAATATATATATATATGGATATGGATGCATATATATGATAAATTTTAATGCCTTTTCCATCTTAACCAAGTACTCATGCACTGTGGCCATACTTTTGCAGCTTGAGGTGTTACTGCAAAACTGGCACAAATTTCTTTTTCCTTCTTCACAGTTTCACAGATAGATTTGTTCTTACCACAGACCTTAACAACCTCAGCATGCAATTTTTTACTTTTCCTTATTAATTAGAGAACTTTCACCTTTTCACTTAAATGAAGCACTTTATGGTTTCTCTTTGTCATACTCTAAATGCCAGCATCACTCCTCTTGTGCTTTGTGGCCAGTATGTAGTAAAGCAAGGTTACTTAAATGCAAGCACTGTGACACTAGACAGTGGATATGATAACCGAAATGGCCGCTAAGTGATGAACAGGCAGGAGCATCTACGGCCTAGGCCCACTGGACAAAGGGATGATTCACATGCTGGGCTAGACAGAGGGGGACTGTGTGAGATTTCATCACGCTGCTCATAATGGTGCACAATTTAAAACTTATGACTTGTTATTTTCTGGAATTTCCATTTAATATTTTAGGACTGCAGTTGACCACGAATAACAAACCGTGGAAAGCAAAACTGCAGATAAGGGATACTACTGTAATTTGGTTAGTGTTAAATTCATCACATGCATAATGCTTCTATATTCTCGTTCCTTAATGAAGGCAGAATAATGCGAAGTATTTAAAAACAAAAATAATGTGAAAATGGGGTTTTAGGATTTACCAAGTAAAAATGTCCCAAACATTAAAATGAGACATACTTATCCTAAAAATTATTCATTGTTTAGCTCAAATTTAAATTTAACTCTGTGTCCTATATTTTATCTGGCTACTCTATGCAAAAAAGCATAAGTCACAGCCTGAAGGCAGTTACTGCACCACTTGCAAACAAGCTTACTTGTGAACTGATGCAGAGAAAATTATATTTGTCACCTAAAATAATATAATGAATGTAAATCTTGAAAATCTTTACTTTGTTTAGAAAACAGGGATGCAAAAATAGCCTTAATAATGTAACAACCTCTGTTAGAGACATTTTTTACTTTCCTTTATTCACTTTTAATTCAATGCAGCATTATTGTTGTTGCTGTTGTTGTTGTTTTTAAAGAACTAACATTTTATCCAGTGAAAGAAACTTAACTGTCTGCCAAACTCAGAGTTGTTTTTAATTTTCCACCTAGATGAGTAAAGTGGCTGTAAAAAAATTACCAGAACTAAAATGGACATAGCTACCAAGACCTACAGGAAGTCTACAGAAAGTAGGTGATCCTGATAAGTATCTCTCCAGTATCCAGATCTGTCTCTGTGTTCTAAACAGGGCATCGGGTGTGGCCACAATTCAAACAGATGTTTCCACATGTGGGAGTTGGGGTTTGAGTCTCTATTTGCTACCTCTGCCTTTTCCTTTATATCATTCGTTGTGGTGGTGTGTGTTTTCAAGCTGTCGAACTCTTTTTGCCTCACTTTATGCCTCTATTTGGTAGAGATGTGGGCTGTGGTGTGCTATTTCTTTCTTGCATATTTTTATATGATTGTTAAGAACTTTTTTCTTTAATTTTAGCCTTGCCGTTTTGAGACTTTTGAATCAGACTTTCTGGTCACTGTTTTAGAGTATGATTTTACAGCAGAAAGAGAGAGAAAAACAGTAGGGACATTATTCTTAAAGGAGAAAAAAGCCTCAGTCAAAAGCAGATGACCTTGCCCTTGTTCTGCCTTGACATGGGCAGTTGAACTGCCCCAGGAAGTCATTAACAGACCAGTAGTAATTGTTTTGTCAGGTCTTATCGTTTAATTAGGTCACAACTTAGATCCAAATTCTAAAATCCTTTCGGCACATGCCATAATTCTTGGTACTTCGCATCAAATACTTCCTAGCAGCTACCTATGTGAAGCAAAAAGCAAGCAAATTCAATATTTGAAATATTTTTTTAAATAACAGAGTAAAAAGTTTCCTAGCGGTCAATCACTCAAACTTTTTATGGACGTAATTGCACCCTGTGGCTCCCAAATGCTCACTTTAGCTACAAGGCTCTCCTTGAATCACATTAAGTGCTGTACACCATGTCTGGAGAATAACAAGTCTTCACTCCTCCCATGTCCTTGTTTGAAGCTCTTTCTTCTGTGTCTTGTCTTGAACCTCTCCAGATACAAAGCTGAATGAAAGCTCTAGACCTGGGGATTGACAAAGAAGATTTTTGACAAACTTTATGTATTTGACTCTAATAGCTCTGGCCCACCACAGCTGGATTTTCTGGAAGTGCATCACAGAAATTATTGCCATCCAAAATTTAGAAAGTGGAAAGATCTGGAAAATCCCAGACATCTCAGTTGGTAAAACATTTTTCCCTCTTACCCAGTTTATGTTTCAAGTGCTGGATATTTTCTTTCTAAAACACCTAAATGTTGGCACTTATCACTCTTTCTCCAAGGAGACCGTGACACAGACCAATGGATCTGTTTATTGAGATTTTTTCCCCTGGAGAAGCAGCCTGCATTCCATTTTAATTTCATTCCACTGCCACTAGTGATGTTACTATACACAATTCTTCCCTTTTCTTTTTCTTTCTTTTTTTGTGTTAAAATTCATCAAATACTTTTGTCTCTCCTTAATTTCAATTTAACCAGGTTCGAGGTATTGAGTTGTGTTAATTTACACTTCTCTCTCCATTTCCTACTTCTGTAAAGTTGTGACTTTGCTTTTCCAAATTTCACTATTTGTTTACAATAGTTTTTCAAAGTGTAACAACTATTAGGCAAGTTTTTAAGAGAGTGGTATGGAAATACTTAGGACAGGTATTTCCCCTGATTGCTGAGGTTTAATGAGGGAGGAGGGGGAAACCTCCTTGTCTGAGAAAGAATCTTATGTAGAGGAATTGAGAGGAGTGGGCAGGGGAAACAAATGAACAAAAATGCCAACAATGAGTTCAGTATGAAAAGGAGGTAACTTGTAAGGTTAAGTGATAGGTGATAAGGTGAGAATAAAGTACAGATCAAATTACAAGGGACTGTGCACATCACAGTAGGGTTTGGTTCTTATCCTAATGGTAAAGGGCAATAATAAAGGGTTTTAAGAAAGAGAACTATCAGATTTCTATTTTTGAAAGATAACTACAGCAATGTGTGTAAAATGGATAGAGTGAAAAATGGAGTAAGAGAGAGTGAGAGGAGGTTATTCTTTTAACTAGGAGAGAAATAGTGCCCAAAACTCAAGTAGTAAAAATGCAAAAGTTATGCAGATGGGATCCATGCAACCTGATAGATGGTTAAATAATAAAGTTGCAAGTGAGTGACAATGAAGTCAAGGAAGATTCTTAATTCCCAGGCTTGGGAAACTAGGGGAATTATCGAGATGGTTCATTCATTTATTCAGAAAGAAAACACCGAGATGAAAGTTCCATTCCAAACAGGGGGTCAGTTCCATTCTGAACCCGTTGAATCGGTGGTGTCTTTCATATACTCAGGTACAGATACTTAATTAGCTGATTGAGTTGTAAATATGAAATCCATCAGTCATAAGGAGTAGTGAAATCTTGAGAATAAAGGAGATCACCCAGAGAGAAGTTTAAGAGTGACACTAGGGAGTCCAGGGCATTTGAAATGTGAACAAAAGAAAATTAAGCCGTGAAGGATAATGATAAAGAATAGCCATAAAAATGTGAATAAACCTAAGAAAATATTATGTCACCAAGAGAAGAAAGAATTTCAAGAAGTGCTCAATACTATTAGATAGAGAAGTTGGTACTGAAAAGTTGATTGCAATCATAGCAGGACAGTCATTGGTGACTTTATGGAAATGGTTTCATGGAAGTAATTGTTGTAGACCCAACTTCAATCAAATTTATTGAGTCAGTTTTGGTAATTTGTAACTTTCAAGCAATTTGGCCATTAAATATGTCATCATATTATTGTTACAAAATATCTCCTAATATTCTCTAATTGACATTTTAATCTCTATAGCACTCATGATGTCCCCTATTTTGTTCTGATGTTGGTAATTTGTCTGTTTTCAGTTTATCAATTTTGTTGATATTTTTCCCAACAAAACAAGATTTTATTTCATTGGTTCATTCTATTTTTTCTCTATTTCATCAGATTCTTCTCTTCTTTTTTTATTTCCTCCCTTATGTTTAGTCAGAATTTAAAGTGCTCTTCTTTGTTCTTTTCTTTCTTTTTTTTTTTTTTCGGTTTCTTGATGAGAGCTTAGATCATTGGATTTAGATTTTGCTTTTAAATATAAGCAATTAAAGATAATAACTTTTACTCCAAATAATGTAGCTGCATCTATGATTTTCATATGCTCTGTTTATAATTTTCTTACATTTCAAAATATTTTCTAGCTTTCTTTGTGATTTCTTCTTTCTTCCATGATTATTCAGAAGCATGCTGTTTTATTGCGAAATATGTATTTTCCAGATATCTCTGTTATTAGTTACTAATTTAATTCCTTTGTGTTTAGATAACATACACTATGTAATTTCAATTTTATTTTAAATTTTATTGAAGTCTGTGTTTGACTTACAATACAGTCTAGGCAAATGTTTCTGTGTATTTGAAAGAAGTATATTCTGCTGATTATGTCAAGTTGTTTACTATAGTTTGTTTTTTATATCTTACTTTCAGTCAATATTCTATCAATATCTGTTCCTTCATTTTGTTTGTATTTTGCTTCACATATTTTGAAACCTTATTGTCAAGCACATAGATATTTAAGTTTGTTTTGTCTCCCTCCTATATTGATTCCTTTAACATCATGAAATTCCAGGTGTGCTCCTCATTTGTTCTGAACTCTATTTTACCTGATGTTAGTTATAGCAACTCCCTTTGTTTTATGCTAAGAATTTGTATGATATAACTTTTTCTTTTTGCTTTTCACTTATCTGTGTGTTTTTTTTTATATTTAAAGTGGGTTTTTCATTATATACTTTGACAATTTAATTTGGAATGTTCAAATCATTTAAATTTAATATAATTATTGATGTGATTGGGTTTAAATTATCAACTTGTTATTTTTTTTATTTGTGATATCTGTTTTCTTTTTCCTTTTTTTACTCTTTTTCTGCCTCCATGTAGATTGAGTATTTTTAGAATTCCATTTCACCTCTGCAAGTGGTTTATTAACTATACTTTTTGTTTTGTTTTTAGTGGTTCCTCTGGAGCTTGCAAAGTGCACTTTATTTATCACACTTGATTTTCCATATCAAATAGCTAAACATACCTGTTTTTCAAGTGGGGGGGAGTTCCCTGGATATATAGACCTTCTAATGTTAATACCAGGAAAGTCTCAGATAAACAGGAAAAAGAAGGACCATCTTGTTCTTTACATTAATATAAGAATATGAAATGATATGCAATAAAGCTAACAATACATTGGCATCTTCTTTGCTTTAAACAGTTGATTATCTTTTAAAGAATTTTAAAACATAAGAAAGTTTATTATGCTTACATATTTACAATGTATTATTTCCCTTATAGGGATGTAAGGAAGGATGCTGGGAAGGAAGGAGGAATGAAAAAAAAGAGGCTTATTAGTGATGATTGTAAGAAAATAGTTTGGAAGATCAGTGAAATGCTAGTGTACAGAAATGGGCTCCAATAAGCATCTGAAAAATAAAGTTGGGTTTCAGTTAAAGCCAGGAAATAGATAGAGGAAAATGGTGAATATAGGGGAGCTTCTCATAAGAAAACATAATGTGAGTTCATAATATGAGTGTCACAGACGGTGTGGGCAGCCTAGGTAAGAAATCCTCTCTACTTTTGCCCACTTCAGGTCTGTCCTAGCTTTCAGGTATAACTTCCAGAGTCACTTGGATATGAAATGCGCCCATTTGACAGTTTTGGACAGAGTAAATATCTCCATCTCATTTATAAAAATATAGTAGAGTCTGGGTGTAAGTGGCCCAAGATGGAGAGGAAGAAAAGGCATCTTGATATAGTTCTGAGTAAATAACACTAAGGTGGTACAGAGAGTGAGTGGAGGAGAGTGAGAAAGAGAGATAAACAAGGCAACAAAGAAAGAATGAATTTAGAGGGGATGGTAAAACTTGCAAAAAAGGAAAAGGCCAGACAAGGAAACAAGCATAGGATGTGGGTTTTTGATGTATTAAGTTATCAAAATACACCTGGACATATGTGAGAACGTATTTATTTCCTCCTTCATTAAGTTGGTAATGTGACCCAAAGTATATGGATTTGTGGAAGGATAATACATAACAGAGCCAAAAGAATTAAGATATTTGTTTTTAATATACAAGGTCTGCTCAGAAAGTATCCAGTCATGTAATATGAAAAATAGAGGAATTTATTGAAGAAGATACAAGATACAAGAATCATTTACATAGGACAATGACACCTCAGTCCCCTTCAAAGTAGGAACCTTGGGACCTCACGCAGTTCTCCTAGCATCTCTTCCACTGTTCAAAATGCCCTGCAAAATCCTTTGTTGAAATCTCCATCAGCCGCCCTGTCATATTTTCCTGAATCTCATCAACAGTCTGAAATCTCTTCACCTTTCAAAGGAGATTTTAGTTCCGGGAAAAGCCAGCAGTCACAGGGCACCAAATCTGGGCTATAGGGGGGCTGGGTCACCTGGGTGATTTGATGTTTTGCCAAAAACCTCTGTAGGAGACATGATGCACATGTGGGCCCACTGTTATGATGAAGCTACCAATCACCAGTTGCTCATAGCTGTGGCCTTCTGAGTCATCTGAATAGTTTCTGTGGAGGGATGTTCAATCTTAATGCAAAATTCGATGCAGGTTCATTGCTTTACTCATTCAGCCATTTTGAATGAAACAGCCACACAGTACACATGCTCACTCAACAATGTCTACTGCCCCCACTGACTAGTATAGTGGAGTCATCATTGTTCATGCATGTACATTCCAGTCCACTGTCCTTGGCTCCCAGGTTACATCAATATCACACAAACCATTCTCATTATATTAACAATGGCTGGACCTCTTCCATACAGACCTCATATTATCTAACTTCTGTACAGATGAAAAGCAAATGTTTTCACTAGGGAACAGAATATTCAGCAAACCCCATTGAGCATCTATAAGCAGGTTTGTCATATGGTTACTAAAATAAGTTATATTCAATCTTCAGTCTGTATTTTTTATTCTGTATATTCTAGACACTGACCTTAGGTACTGTGCACATCAGCTCTAAGTCACATGTACTCTATGGGAATCAGAATTAAAAATTATAGCTTCTTCATCTAATAAGACAATAGGGAATCTCAGCTATTACAGCCCTGTAAGAAAACTTTTCCCAGTAATGGTTTTATTTTTGTTTGTTTTTTACTTCATTTCTCAATTGTATTTTCCCATTACCATTTATCTCCCCAATGTTTTAATCATGTTCAATAGGAAGGTATGGGGTGCTATTGTTTTAACAAATGTGTGGGTCACTGCTTCACAAATGGTGGGCACGCTGTGGCACTTCAGGGGTGGCCTGTTCCCTTCACCCACTCAGAAGAGCATTAGCCCTGAATTCCCAGCCAGACATCCATCAGCTGACCCTCCTGGAGCTTTCATTATTCCCTAACATGCCTCTTCACTCCAATCAAGCCACGCTGCTTACTATTCTATGTACATGACTTGCTAATTTTAGTACATACTTCTCTGAATCATAGCATGTCAGAGCTGAAAAGGTTCTTAGAGGTTTCGGCCAGCCCTCCTCAATTTACACCTGAGGAAACACATTTCAGTAGCCCTTCAAACCTAAGTTCAAAACATATTTCCCACAGACTGCTTTCCCTGTTAACTTGTAGTCAGCTCTGGGAACCACTCTTTTTCTTTGTGTGTGTGTGTGTGTGTCTGTGTGTGTACTTCTCTTGCTATTGTCATTTCTTTTTGTCCAAGAAGGAAGCCCTAGATAAGTCCATTTGCTTCCCCTGGCCTCTTTTCCTTTGCAGTAATAGAAAAGAATGGGATTTGATGATCTTTAAAGTCCCTTTTTACTAGGACATAACAGGGGTGGGAAAAAGTAGGTTTATCGTTGTATGTGAAACGCAGTTTATTCTTGTATTATTATTTATTAATTATTGTATAATTATTATAATCATAATAATAATTATTATTAACTTACTTTTCCCCATCCCTGTATTTTGACCAATTGTGAAGTCTCATACTCTTTATAGTTGTCCTTGGTTAGGTATGTAGGCAGTCCTTGCTTCACATGACACATTGTTAACTGAACTTGTTGCTTACTGGTACCTGTTCCTCAGTGCAGTGGTCCAGGGTGTCTGAGGTCAAATGTCAGTTACCAAAGACCTGTGCGAAGTGCAGAATCAGTGACAGTATGCATGTGTTTCAGCTAATACTATAGTAAGCAAAGCGAGAGCTGCCTGTATTTTCTATTTCTCAGCAGTTTTTGCCTTTTGAAACACATTTTCCACACGTTCTTTGGGGAACTATTTTTTTCTTAGTAAATAAACTGTAGTTCAAGGCATTGACCTTCCATGGCCAAGGATGATCACATAACCAGAGCTAGGCCAATCAGATGTTTTCCCTACGGCTCAAATTTCATTTGAGCCATAGCAACACAGGGTTGAAATGGGCTGGAGTGGCCTCACCTGGTGGCATTGTTCTTTGGGGCTATTCCCTAGTTCCTACTTACAAGTTCCTGTTAGAGCTGATCTGGTTCCTGCACTTCCTAAGGTCTGATTCTTTAACTTTTTCCTTGATTCTGAGAACAACCCCATGTCATTGTACCAGGTCCCTTTTCTGCTTAAGTTATGCCAAATTAATCTGTGTTGTAAACATCAGAAACACCTTCATTGCTGCAGGGTTTCTGGTTTTGCCTGAACCAGTGTATGTATTTCCTCCTACAAACTCCACAAACAGTGTTGCCCCTCTGATCTCTGAGCACCTACTTGTTGCTTACCCTTTTGCAATCTAACTCTCACCACATTTAAACTCCACCTTTGAAATTTACTTATTGCTAAATATAAAGGCTTTTTT